>SJYA01007753.1:0-17859 GCA_006410615.1 Neotragus moschatus | reverse complement strand
CTCCATTGTGTATATGTACCACTGCTTTCTTATCCATTCATCTGTTGATGGACATCTAGGTTGCTTCCATGTCCTGGCTATTATAACCAGTGCTGCGATGAACATTGGGGTACAGGTGTCTCTTTCAATTCTGGTTTCCTCAGTGTGTATGCCCAGCAGTGGGATTGCTGGGTCATAAGGCAGTTCTATTTGCAATTTTTTAAGGAATCTCCACACTGTTCTCCATAGTGGCTGTACTAATTTGCATTCCCACCAACAGTGTAAGAGGGTTCCCTTTTCTCCACACCCTCTCCAGCATTTATTGCTTGTTGTCAGTTCAGCATATTTTTTTTAAACATGGTATATGAATCAGTTGAGTATTTAAACAATCTAAAATGACATATAATGTGAAGCTGATAACACCAGTACCTTAAATCATGACATATTGATCAATTTTTTACAGAAAGGAATTAAAAAACTCAAACTCAATGAATGAAAAAAATTATACTATGGTGAAGGAATTCATAACTTTAGGATTTATGATGGACCTATGCTTACAGAGAGTTCTCTTGTATAACTTCCTCATCATCTACATTAGCAGTCTTTTACAGAACATCACCCTGATTTCTCTGGTTTGTGCTGATTCTTGGCTCCACACCCCCACGTATTTTTTTCACTGGGATTCTTTTGTTCCTGGATCTCTGGTATGCTTCCATCTATGCCCCCAAAATCCTGATGACCTGCATCTCTGATGACAAGCGCATCTCTTTTGCTGGCTGCTTAGTTCAGTTCTTCTTCTCTGCTTGACTGGCCTACACTGAATGCTACCTGTTGGCTGCCATGGCTTATGGTCACTATGCAATCTCTAACCCACTGCTTTATTCCCAAGCCATGTCCCCAAGGTTATGTGTCAGTCTTGTTGCAGCTTCCTACTTTAGTGGCTTTGTGAACTCAACCATCGTCACTAGTGAAATATTTACCTTGAGCTTCTGAGGGAACAATGTCATTGATGACTTCTTCTGTGACCTGCCCCCCGTGTCAATTTGGCCTGTGATATGAAGGAAAGCTACCAGGCTGTGCTGTATTTCATACTTGTCTCCAATGTCATCACTCCCACTGTGCTTATCCTTGCCTTCTGTCTTTTCATTATTGCTGCCATCTTGAAGTTCCGCTCCACCCAAGGCTGCTCAGAGGCCTTCTCCACCTGTAATTCTCACCTGAAAGCTGTCACCTTGTGCTATGGGTCAGTTATCTTCATTTACTCCCAGCAAATTATGAGCTATGTCCCAGAGAGGGATACAGTGGTGTCCGTGTTATACACAGTGGTGATTCCCTGGTTGAATCCCTTGATCTATAGCTTAAGAAATAAAGATGTTAAAGAAGCCTTGAGAAAAATGTTAGGTAGAGTAAATTTTCTTTAGCAAAGGCTTTGGTAAACAGTGTTTTCTTTTTTGTTTGTCTGTTTGTTTTTTATTGTTTTGCTTTTTGAAGATTAGTTTCTATGTTATTGATAATAGTCTATAAATCTCAGAAATAAATAAATTAAGCAAAAGATAAAATCACTGAATAATGTAGAAATACCAGCCTGTACTTGTCTTTTTAAGTTGTCATTGATGACTTTGGAAGGAAAGTTATGACCAACCTAGACAGCATATTAAAAAACAGAGACATTACTTTGTCAGCAAAAGTCTGTCTAGTCAAGGCTATGGTTTTTCCAGTAGTCATGTATTGATGTGAGAGTTGGACTATAAAGAAAGCTGAGCACTGAAGAATTGATGCTTTTGAATTGTGGTACTGGAGAAGACTCTTGAGAGTTCCTTGAACTGCAAGGAGATCCAACCAGTCTATCCTAAAGGAGATCAGTCCTGGGTGTTCATTGGAAGGACTGCTGTTGAAGCTGAAACTCCAATACTTTGGCCATCTGATGCAAAGAGCTGACTCATTTGAAAAGACCTTGATGCTGGGAAAGATTGACTGCAGGAGAAGGGGATGACAGATGATGAGATGGTTGGATGGCATCCCCAACTCAATGGACATGGGTTTGGGTGGACTCTGGGAGTGGATGATGGACAGGGAGGCCTGGTGTGCTGCAGTTCATGGGGTTGCAAAGAGTCAGACATGACTGAGTGACTGAACTGAATTGACTATTGTTCCTGAATACTTTGTTTTTGTTTTTTTTGATAGTTTTTTTTTATAAATTTATTCATTTTTAATTATTATTATTTTTTAAATTTTATTTTACAATAAAGTATTGGTTTTGCCATACATAAGTGTGAATCTGCCACGGGTGTACATGTGTTTCCTATCCTGAAGCCCCACCACCACCACCCTCCCCTTACCATCTCTCTGGGTCATCCCAGTATACCAGCCCAAAGTATCCAGTATCATGCATCAAACCTAGACTGGTGTTTCACTTCTTATATGATATTATACATATTTCAATGCCATTATCCCAAATCACCTGACCATCACCCTCTCCCATAGCATCCAAAAGACTGTTCTATACATCTGTACCTCTTTTGCTATCTTACATATAGGGTTACTGTATGTATCCGTTAGTATACTTTATTTGTGTTTATCTTTCTGGATTACTTCACTCTGTATAATCAGCTCCAGTTTCATCCACCTCATTAGAACTGATTCAAATGTATTCTTTTTGATGGCTGAGTGATACTCCATTGTGTATATGTACCACAGATTTCTTATCCATTCATCTGCTGATGGACATCTAGGTTGCTTCCATGTCCTGGCTATTATAAATAGTGCTGCAATGAACACTGGGGTACATGTGTCTCTTTCAATTCTGGTTTCCTTGGTGTGTATGCCCAGCAGTGGGATTGCTGGGTCATAAGGCAGTAATATTTCCAGGTTTTTAAGGAATCTTCACACTGTTCTCCATAGTGGCTGTACTAGTTTGAATTCCCACCAACAGTGTAAGAGGGTTCCCTTTTCTCCACACCCTCTCCAGCATTTATTGCTTGTAGACTTTAGGATCGTAGACATTCTGACTGGTGTGAAATGGTACCTCATTGTGGTTTTGATTTGCATTTCTCTGATAATGAGTGATGTTGAGCATCTTTTCATGTGTTTGTTAGCCATCTGTATGTCTTCTTTGGATAAATGTCTATTTAGTTATTTGGCCCATTTTTTTGATTGGGGCGTTCATTTTTCTGAAATTGAGCTGCAGGATTTGCTTGTATATTTTTGAGATTAGTTGTTTGTCAGTTGCTTCATTTTCTATTATTTNTTGACTTTTGGATCGCAGCCATTCTGACTGGTGTAAAATGGTACCTCATCGTGGTTTTGATTTGCATTTCTCTGATAATGAGTGATGTTGAGCATCTCTTCATGTGTTTGTTAGCCATCTGTATGTCTTCTTTGGATAAATGTCTATTTAGTTATTTGGCCCATTTTTTTGATTGGGGCGTTCATTTTTCTGAAATTGAGCTGCAGGATTTGCTTGTATATTTTTGAGATTAGTTGTTTGTCAGTTGCTTCATTTTCTATTATTTTCTCTCATTCTGAAGGCTGTCTTTTCACTTTGCTTATAATTTACTTTGTTGTGCAGAAGCTTTTAAGTTTAATTAGATCCTATTTGTTTATTTTTGCTCTTATTTCAATTATTCTGGCAGGTGGGTCATAGAGCATCCTGCTTTGATTTATGTCGGAAGTGTTTTTCCTATGTTCTCCTCTAGGAGTTTTATAGTTTCTGGTCTTACATTTAGATCTTTAATCTATTTTGTGTTTATTTTTGTGTATGGTGTTAGAAAATGTTCTAGTTTCATTGTTTTACAAGTGGTTGACCAGTTTTCCCACCACCACTAAATACCTATATATAGAAAACTATAAAACACTGGTGAAAGAAATCAAAGAGGGCACTAACAGATGGAGAAATATACCATGTTCATGGATTGGAAGAATCAATATAGTGAAAATGAGTATACTACCAAAAGCAATCTATAGATTCAATGCAATCCCTATCAAGCTACCAGCAGTATTTTTCATAGAGCTAGAATAAATAATTTCACAATTTGTATGGAAATACAAAAAATCCTCAAATAGCTAAAGCAATCTTGAGAAAGAAGAATGGAACTGGAGGAATCAACCTGCCTGACTTCAGGCTCTACTACAAAGCCACAGTCATCAAGAAAGTATGGTACTGGCACAAAGGCAGAAATATAGATCAATGGAACAAAATAGAAAGTCCATAAATAAATACACACAGCTATGGACACCTTATCTTCGACAAAGGAGGCAAAAATATACAATGGATTAAAAAAATATCTTTAACAAATATATTTATTTTAATTGGAAGCTAATTATTTTAAAAAATAAATTGATCTGGAATAATTGGTAAAAGAACTAGGCATTCTAACTCAGAACAGAGTTTATATTACTGGGATCCTAAGAAGTTTTTTTTTTGTTGTTGTTACAATTGACAGCTTTTTAATTATTGGAAGTATACTACTATAATCGCTTATATAGAATAATAATATTGGTTATGCAATCACTGTCGTGATTAGATAGATGAAATCTCCTGGTTCCAATCAGATAAATCATAGGTAAGGAAAAAAGAATGCAAATACAGATCTTTTTCTTGCAGAGGTACTTATTCATTTGTTATGAGTTAGTGCTAGTTGGTAGTTCCTAAGTACAATATCTACTATAAAATGTCATTCAAAATAAATTTATTTTTCTTTTCTGATTTTCATATTTTCGCTTACTGTGCTACAAAAATTTCCTTGACAGCATATATAGGAAAGAACGACTATATTTAGAGTCATGGCAAGCTTCCAATAAAATAATATTTTTCCAAATAAAAGAGTGAAGGACCAAGGAAGAGCTTCTGTATGAAACAGACAGAAATGCATGAGATAGAAATAGATAATTAGAAAGGTAAAAATATTTCAAAAGCTTTGCATCCAAAAGAGGATTTAGACTTTGTTAAGGCTGCCATATCAAAATACAAGAGACTGAATGTCATAAACAATTGAAATGTATTTCTCACAGCTCTGGAGGCTCAAAAGGCAAGATCAATGAGCCAGTATGGTTGGTTTGTTCTGATGTCTTTTTCCTTTGCTGGCCCGTGTTCATTTTCTTACTTTCTCCTCACATGGATCTGTGTGTGTGTGTGTGTGTGTGTGCAGCAAAAGCATCCCTAGTATCTCTTTTCCTGTTTCCACTTTTTTTTTATTTTTATAAACATACCAGTCAGACTGCATTAAGGTTCATTCTAACCATCTTATTTTAACTGGATTTCCTTTATAAAAGCTCTATCTCCAAATAGAGTCACATTTGAAATTATTGGAGGTTACATCTTCAATATATGAATTTAAGAGAGTTGTGATTCAAGCCATGGCACCAAGAATGGATAATGTTTCCTGATAAATGAGACAAGGAAGTGTATCCTGGACAGATAGTAAAACACAGGAGAGGGAAAAAACACTATGAATCACAAAACAATATGAACTAGAAAAGTCCAATTAATACAATTTGGAGAGTTTTGATTATCGCACACATGCTGTGTGTGCTAAGTCACTTCAGCCATATCCAATTCTGCAGCCCTATAGACAGTAGCTTGCCAGGTTTTTTTGTCCATACAATGCTCCAGGCAAGAATATTGTGGGTTGCCATGCCTCTTTCCAGGGAACCTTCCCAACCCAGGGACCGAAACCACATCTCTTAAGTCTCCTGCGCTTTCAGGTGGGTTCTTTACCACTAGTGCCACTGAAAGCTCACATACACAATCACACACAGGTATGATTGCATTTGACATATTCATTTTGAGAGTTGGCTTTTAATGAAATACTTCTCATCTCATCATATTCTAATTAATATATTATCAGAGGGAGGCACATATTTCTGAGCTTCTCTGTAGAAGAGGTCCCAAAGGACTATTGAGGAAACACATATTTTATCTAACAAAGCTCCCTAAAACATCAGAGGAGAGGGCAAAGGATGTCACTTCAAGGAATGTCTTTCCTAATCAAGGGTAAGCAACTAGGGTCAGGGGGAACTCAGTGTCTGGCTTTTCTATGACCTCAGATAGAGTCTGGTCTGGCTCTCAAAGGCTCATTCTTATGCCAAACACACACACACACGCACACACACACACACACACACACACACACAGTCTTCTAACTTGAATTTCATTCATGTTATATGTAACCCTCATTTAGAGTTCTAATTCAGTCTGGTAGCTTTGATGGGTCATCATATATTCATGTACACAGTAGAGAAAATAAAAGGGCAAAAAAATTTTTTTTACTCTAGTGGTTCTAATAATGGTGTTCTGTTCAAACGGCTAGTGTGTGATAGTTTCCTTCTTGGTCCTCATTTTCTGATGCTTTAAGGATGAATTCTTCCCTCGAATTTTAAGTGTTTCAGTGAAAGGAGAAAGGGACAGAGCTGCTTCAGGGATCACACGACTTGAGAAGTCCTTTTATATGGGAGGCTCAACAGGACTGGCTTGATATTTTCTTTGTTGTTTATTTTATTCACTCTTTAGTTGCAATTTATCTCAAATTCAGAAATTATTTTAGTTCATCTTGGTGGTTAAGAATCTTTTCTTTAGTTACTCTTCCTTTCCATTAGTGACATAATATACTGACCACTTGAGGGAAGATGTGTCCTGGGGAGTTTGAGCAAGGTTAGAAAGTAGATATCTTCAAATTATAAATGTAACTACCCATTAATTAATTTTAAAACTATTTATTAAGTGCCAATTAGATGCCAAGAACTGTTTTATACTTTCGAATAAAGCAGTAAACAAAACAGAAAAGTCTTTCTGACCTGTGTTGTTACATTCTCGTGAAGAGACAGACAATAAACTTAAGCAAAAGGGGAGGATTGCAGTTGTTGTCCAGTCACTAGTTGACTCTGACTGTAAGCAACCACATGGACTCCAGCACTCCAGACTTCCATGTCCTCCACTATCTCCGATAGTTTCCTCAAATCCCTGTCCATTGAGTCAATGATGCTATCTAGCCATTTCAACCTCTGCTGTCCCCTTCTCCTTTTGTCTTTCAATATTTCCCAGCCTCAGAATCTATGTATGGGGAAAAAGAGTAGGATCTGAGCAGAATAAAAAGGATGGGGATTTTTGGTGGGAAGGGGATATAAAATTTAAAACAGATTGATGAGGATGGGCAGAAATGTCAGAAAATGTCATTTGATAGAAACTTAAAGAAGATGAGACTGTGAGTCTTGCAGATATCTGGGGAATAGTGTTCACAGTGGGGAACAGATAGATTCAATGTATCCGATGCTGAGCCAGGGCTGTTATTCTTAAGAAACATTGAGAAAATCTATGAGGTTGAAACAGAAATAAAGGAGGAGTGAGTCTTAGAAGGTAAGGATCTGTAGGTAATGGGCAGGCCTGCTTATGAAGGATACTAGGGACACTACACAGACTTTGACTTTAACTTAAAATAAATTTGTAGGTTTCTTTTTTTTTTTTTTAAGAATAAGAGTTACATGAATTCCCTTATTAGTTTTGTAAACAACAATACCAACTGATACATTGAAAATAAACTATAGAGAAACAAGTGTGTAGACCAATTTGAAGGATTTTGCAATATATTTGGCAAAAATATTAGTAGTTTGACCAAGATGCTACCAGTGGAGGTGATGAGAAGGGCTTAGATTCAGGGTATGTTTTGAAGGCAGGGACATGAGGATTTCTTGGAAGTTTGAAGAAAAGGCAGGAGAGAAGGAGGGTAGGTTGATTCTAAATATGGGGCTTGAGTAGAATTTACTACTAATAAGAGAAATTAGCAGATCACTCTGTTTGGGGGAATGAGAGCTAGGGATTCAGCTGTGAACATGTGAAGCTCAAAGTATTTATCACTCATAATTATAGAATATTAACACTGCAAAGAAACTTAGGATTCTTTTTGGGGTTGAGTTTTCAAGCTAAGGATCATAACTACTGAATTGATAAATAGATATCTAGGGATTTGTCATCTCTCAAAACTTTTGACTGTTTTAGTTCAATTCAGTCTCTCAGTTTGTCTGACTCTTTGAGACTCCATGGATTGCAGCATGCTAGGTTTCCCTGTCCATCACCAACTCCTGAAGCTTACTCGAACTCATGTCCATAAAGTCGCTGATGCCATCAACCATCTTATCCTCTGTCCTCCCCTTTTCCTCCAGCCTTCAATCTAGCCCAGCATCAAGATCTTTTCAAATGAGTCAGTTTTTCACATAAATTAACCAAAGTATTGGAGTTTCAGCTTCAACATCAGTCCTTCCAATGAATATTTAAGACTGATTTCCTTTAGGATGGACTGGTTGGATCTTCTTGCAGTCCAATGGACTCTCACTAGTCTTCACCAACAGCATATTTCAAAGGCATCAATTCTTCAGTGCTCAGCTTTATTTGTAGTCCAATTCTCACATCTATACATGACTACTGGAAAAATCATAGCTTTGGCTGTATGGACCTTTTTTTTTGGCAAAGTAATGTCTCTGCTTTTTAGCATGCTGTCCAGATTGGTCATAGCTTTCTTCAAAGGATCAGGTGTCTTTTAATTTCATAGTGGCTTCAGTCACTATCTGCAGTAAATTTGGAGCCCTCAAAAATAGTCTTTCACTGATTCCATTGTTTCCCCATCTATTTGCCATGAAGGGATGGAAACAGATGCCATTATTTCAATTTTCTGAATGTTGAGTTCTAAGTCAACTTTTTAGCTCTCCTTTATCACTTTCATTAAGAAGCTCTTTAGTTCTTCTCTTTCTGTCATAAGGGTGGTGTCATCTGCATATCTGAGGTTACTGATTCTCCTGCAATCTTGATTCCAGCTTGTTCTTCATCCGTCCCAGCATTTCACATGATATACTCTGCGTATTAGTTAAATAAGCAGAACAATATACAACCTTGAAATACTCCTTTCCCAGTTTGAAATCAGTCTGTTCTTTTTTTATTTTTTTTCATTTTCACTTCTAACTGTTACTTTCTTGACTTGCATACAGATTTCTCAGGAGGCAGGTGAGTTGGTCTGATATTCTCATTTCTTTAAGAATTTTTCACAGTTCGTTGCGATCCACACAATCAAAGGCTTTGACATAGTCAATAAAGCAGAAATATATTTTTCTGGAACTCTCTTGCTTTTTTGATGATCGAGTGGATGTTGGCATTTTGATCTCTGGTTCCTCTTCCTTTTCTAAATCCATCTTGAACATCTGGAAGTTCACAGTTTACGTATTGCTGAAGCCTGGCTTGGAGAATTTTGAGCAGTACTTTGATAGCATTGTGAGATGAGTGCAATTGTGCAGTAGTTTGAACTTTCTTTGATATTTCCATTCTGAGGGATTGGAATGAAAACTGACCTTTTCCAGTCCTGTGGCCACTGCTGAGTTTTCCAAATTTTCTTGCATATTGAGTGCAACACTTTCACAGCATCTTTTAGGATTTGAAATAACTCAACTGAAATTTAATCACCTCCGCTAGCATTCTAAGGCCCACTTGCCTTCACATTCCAGGATGTCTGGCTCTAGGTGAGTGATCACCCATTGTGATTATCTGGGTCATGAAGATCTTTTTTTGTACAGTTCTGTGTATTCTTGCCACCTCTTCTTTATATCTTCTGCTTCTATTAGGTCCATACCATTTCTGTCCTTTATGTGGTCATCGTTGAGTGAAATATTCCCTTGGTATCTCTGATTGTCTTGAAGAGATCTCTAGCTTTTCCCATTCTATTGTTTTCCTCTATTTCTTTGCATTGGTCACTGAGAAAGGCTTTCTTATCTCTCCTTGCTATTCTTTGGAACTCTGCATTCAAATGGGAATATATTTCCTTTTCTCTTTTGCCTTTTGCTTCTCTTCTTTTCTCAACTATTTGTAAGGCCTCTTCAGACTACCATTTTGTCTTTTTGCATTTCTTTTTCTTGCAGATGGTCTTGATCACTGCCTCCTATACAATGTCACAAACCTCTGTCCATAGTTCTTCAGGTACTCTGTCTATCAGATCTAATCCCTTGAATCTATTTGTCACTTCTATTGTATAAGTGTAAGGGATTTGATTTAGGTCATACCTGAATGGTCTAGTGGTTTTCCCTGCTTTCTTCAGTTTAAGTCTGAATTCGGCAGTAAGGGCTTCATGGTCTGAGCCAAAGTCAGCTCCCAGTTGTTTGTTCAAACATAGGAAATTTTGGATGCTGGAAAGAAGATAATAGTCCTTTTAATGTGTTCTCAAAGAGATCTATGAGTCCATAAATTTAATCCAAGTCAGGTAAAGAATGAGGAAGTCATAATTAGAATGAGGAAGTCATAATTAGAATAAGAAAGCTCACAAGATTGATATTTAGGGAAACAAGAATGTGAGAATCTTAAAGTGAAAAGAACAGTGCTCTTCTTCTGTGGTGCATCACATCTCTCTCTGCAATCCAGATGGTGAGAATGGCCCATGTATCCATAGCTACATGCATATTTAAGGATTGCTAATCTGTTCTTCTGGAGAAGGAAATGGTAACCCATTCCAGTATTCTTGCCTGGAGAATTCCATGAACAGAGGAAACTGGTGGGCTACTGTCCATGGGGTCACAAAAGAGTCGGACATGACTGAGGACTAACACCAATCTGTTCTTACACATGACATTGTAGACAACCTTTCTACTCTTATCTTTATGATAGATTATATAAGGGATGTTAATAAATGGTATCTTAAGAACTGAATGCTGGAAAAGTATCAACTAATTTTTCATGGGGTGAAATTGTGTTCCACTGGGATTCTTAAAAGCACACGTTTGTGTCTGTTGATCCCATAGTCCTAATAGGTAACCAAAAAGATTCACTGTACAGAACAGGAAATTATATCTTACAATAACCTTAAAATATATAGAGAAAGATAACTGAATCACTGTGCTATACACCTGAAACTAACACACTTTTGTAAATTAACTCTACCTCAATAAGAAAGAAACAAAAATGAAAAACAAACACACAGACACAGACATAGGTGATTAGCATCAGGCTCTGCCCCTATCAATTCAAGGCATAAAATGTGCATTTCAAAGCCTGCCAATCCTTTGTTGAGTGCAAGTGAATAAGCAAAAATAAATAAATAAATAATATTAATATATTATATATATATGTTAGTTGTCTGTGTTTTAGAAAGATTATGGAGGACACCACTATTCTCGCTTAAATGGCTTCCTTGTGGAAACTTAGTCACATTATTTTTTCTTGAGGTCAGATTTAAAAGATTAGTCAGCCATTACTCATTTTTCTCAGAATGAAAATAGCTATTACTTTATGATATTTTCTGGTGACATTTTTATATACATATCATTGATATTTTCCTCATTTCTTAAACATGAAAAATTGTGGGTTGGAGGTTGTTAAAAGACTTGCTCATGATTACAGACTCACCAAGGGATCCAATCAAGATTTGAACTCAGGTGCCATTCCAACTGTGCAGCTATGAAAGGCTGGCTATGCCAGCCCTGTCTGTTCCCAGCTAAGCTTGCACATGTGTTTGTGCTCAGCTGTTATGTTAGCGACAGCTAGGTGAGGAAGAATGGACTTGCTCATGTGATTGGGGTCCAGATTGCTGTGAGAAAGGAGGTCCAAAAGAGAATGTAACCAGATGTCTCATTTTTCAGCAATCTAATTGAGGCTTATTTATATGGTGGTGTCTGAATGTCAAAAGTGAGAATAGAAGCAGGTAATGTTTCTTGTATGTGTGTTAGTCGCTCAGTTATGTCTAACTCTTTGTGAACCCATGGACTGTAGCCTGCCAGGCTCCTCTGTCTATGGAACTCTTCAGTCAAGAATGATGGAGTGGGTATCCTTCCCTTCTCCAAGGGTTCTTCCTGATCTGGGGAGCAAACCCAGGTCTCCGTCATAGCAGGAAGATGCTTTACTGTCTGAGCCACTAGGGAAGCCCAGTGTTTATTGAGATCCATGCTTAATATCTATACAGTGCTTCCAGTGTGACAAACTATTTGTCAACACAAACCACAACATCATTCTAGATCAAAGGGTAGAATAAGAGAATCTACTCTTGATTTCATGAAATCAGTTTAAAAAGAAAAGTCATTAAAAATATTAATCACATAGATCATTGGTTTGTGGTTAATTTACCTATCTTAGAGAATAATCCCAGGTCTCCTGCATTGCAGACAAATTTTTTACCATCTGAACCACCAGGGAAGCCCATTAGAGAGTTAGTTTGGTGGGCTACAGTCCATAGCATCACAAAGAGTCAGACTAAAGTGACTTAGCACACTAGACACACTCACAACGTATAATATGGTTAATCTGTGATCTCAGAATGATGAATACATGATTTGGTATTTTAATAGAATGTTCTAAAATTTCCACCAAATTTATTTATTCACTCTCTCCAAGATTTTGTAGCTTATTGTGTAAAAATACAGAAAGGATGCTTCCACTGCTAACTAATAATTTGAAAGGATCTTGTCTTTAAGACTTTCTTAGTCTTTGGGGGTTAGATTGCTATATAAATACACATTCCTTGTTAGAAGAGGAATTGAAACTGAGTCTTTGAGTTTGTTTGTTACTGTAAGTTTCCAGTTTATACAAGCTGTAGTAATTTTCCCAAGACTTCTTAGTGCTTCTTTCCTACCTTTATCAGAGGGTAGCCTCAGCAGGGAATAAAGAACTAAGAATTTTAGAGAAATTTCTGGTTAGAGCGAACTTTTCATCTTTTTTCAGTCCATTCTCTGATTTGCATTCAAAAAGAACCTTGAAATTATAAATCTGACCGTGTTACACTCTCATGATGGCTGCTACTTCTGCTGCTGCTAAGTCACTTCAGTCATTTCTGACTCTGGGCAACCCCAGAGACGACAGCCCACCAGGCTCCCCCATCTTTGGGATTCTCCAAGCAAGAACACTGGAGTGGATTGTCATTTCCTTCTCCAATACTCATGATGGCAGTGTTCCCATTTGTGTTGGTTTCAAGAGCCCGATTCCCAATATGGCTTCCAGTAAGCTTATGAATGGATAACTCTTACAACTCATTCCTGATTCCTCTCTCCACTCCTTTCTTAAGTTAACCATTCTTAGTTTCTTAGTTCACCAGACTCCCATGTTAAGAATCTGATCATGAAAATACTGTACTCTCTCAAATTACCCTTGACAAGGGGCCACAATTGGATTCATTTCACAAGGTCATATAAATATCTCTTCTTCTGGGAAAACTTTTGGCATAGACCAGAACTTTTTTTTTTCAGTTGTATTCCTCTTTAGAGGGCAGACATAGAAGAGTAGTAATTGGTCTGTGCAGATATTTTAGTTTTGTTCTCCAAATTATATTAAAAATGAATATTATGTTTATGGTGGTATATGTAGAATATTATTCAATCATAAAAATAATAAAATAATAGCATTTTCAACCACATGGATGGCTCTAGGCACTTTTCAGGTGGTGTTAGTGGAAAAGAACCCTCCTGCTAATGCAGTAGGTGTAAGAGACTTGGGTTTTAACCTTAGATATGGAAGACCCCTTGAAAGAGAAAATGACAACCCACTCCAGTATTCTTGCTGGAAAATCCCATGGACAGAGGAGTCTGGTGGGCTACAGTTCATAGGGTCACAAAGAACTGGACAGGACTGAGCCATGCATGCACATCATGCTACACATAAAATCTATAAATAATAAGAACATGCTTATACAGGAAACCTAGTCAATACTATACAATGTCTTATGGGAAAGGAATCTAAGAAAGAGTGGATATATATATATATATATATATATACTAATACAACATTGTAAATGAAATGTACTTTGATTAAAAAAATTATGAGATTAATAAGTCTCAGATATTTTTTGTTCTTTAGTCAAGTGAGAATTTAGCAGAAAAAATTTATAGTGACGATTGAGATGGTGTCTATAGCCTTTTTATTCATTTATTTTTTGCATTGTGTTACTTTTTCTTCTTTTAATATTTATGTTTATTAACTTTTTGGCTGCATCAATCTCATTTTCATTGCGAGACATCTTTGATGTTCATGGTAGCATGCAGGATCTTTTAGTTGCAGCATGCTAACTCTTAGTTGCAGCACGTGGGTTCTAGTTGCCTGAACAGGGATTGAACCTGGGCCTCTTACATTGAGAAAGCGGAGTCTTAGCCACTGGACTTAAAGGGAAGAACCTAGAATGCACCCTTTTATCCATTATCAATACAAAGAAAGCTGAGCACTGAAGAATCGATGCTTTTGAACTGTGGTGTTGGAGAAGACTCTTGAGAGTCCCTTGGGGTGCAAGGAAATCCAACCAATTCATCTTAAAGGAAATCAGTCCTGAATATTCATTGGAAGGACTGATGCTGAAGCTGAAATTCCAGTACTTTGACCACCTGATGTTGAAGAATTGACTCATTTGAAAAGACCGTGATGCTGGGAAAGATTGAAGACAGGAGAAGGGGATGGCAGAGGATGAGATGGTTTGATGGCATCACTGACTCTATGGACATGAGTTTGAGTAAACTCTGGGAATCAGTGATGGACAGGAGGCCTGGCATGCTGCAGTCCATTGGGTCGCAAAGAGTCAGACATGACTGAATGACTGAACTGAATATAATAACCAGAAACTCCACCCAAGATAATTCTATTTCGTTTGAGTATATTTAGAAAGTTGTATTGTACAACTGAATAACAATGACAGTATAACTGTGAAGCTCCTAGGATGTACGGGAATCAGTCATGTAACTAATATACTTTTGTTGAAGTTCTAATAGATGAAGACAAGTGGTAAGAGGGAGGATTATAAAAATTTAAGTTAACACAAGTTTATAGAACCTAGGATATATGACTAAAGCATCTGTGCTCTGGGTATGAATAAGAAATCCATTATATGCTGAAAAACAAATAATGGAATGGCCTTCAGGACTCCAAAGGTGATTTTACCATCACGTCATCAGTCAAGTCACATCCTCTATGAACCCTCAGCTACATTGGAAAGGTTAGGATATCACTGAAAGATTATCTACTTCACTAAGTAACAAGTGGAACCAATATATCTTGAGGTAGAAATTTTGGATTTACATTCTAGGTATAGAATTGTCTCTAGTTTGCCTCAAAGATTAATATTTTAATATTAAAGTAAATCACAGTTCTCTTAGTTTTAGCTTTCTTTCACTGCCTCTATGGGGGCTTCACAGGTGGAGCTAGTGGTTAAGAATCTGCCTGTCAATGCAGGAGATATAAGAGATGCAAGCTCAATCTCTGAGAGCTCTGGAAGTTCAAGATATAAACCTGGAAGGATTCATAAGTTTTCAATGGAGATTTGACACCAAAAAGTTGGTTCTTCGTAATATTCAACACTACTGAATCCAAATATGCTTCAACTATGTATATAAATCTCATATCAACTAGAGAAAAGTGCAGAATAAAAACTCACTTTGAAGGTAAAGAAATTCAAGTTGTGAGAGAATTATAGGATTGCCTTAGCTGGAAGAAGAAGAGAAAAACGTATTTACTTGTTAGAGAGGTCAATGGCTTAACAGTTGAGAACATGAGGTCTTGGTACAAAAAATTCTAGGTTCAAATACTATCTCTGCTGTTGATCAGTTCTAGGTCCTTGGAAACATTTTCTTAAACTACTGCTGCTGCTGCTGCTAAGTCACTTCAGTTGTGTCCGACTCTATGCAACCCCATAGACGGTAGCCCACCAGGCTCCCCCATTCTTGGGATTTTCCAGGCAAGAGTACTGGAGTGGGTTGCCATTGCCTTCTCTGTAAACCACAGGAGGATTATAATAATATCTTAAAAACTGTGGGAAGTATTAAGTGGGTTAAGTATAGGATTTAGGACACTGTCCAAACAAAATGAAATGTGTGTGTGTGTGTGTGTGTGTGTGTGTGCATTTCTGTGTGCACTAGTAGTGACAAGAGCAGTACAGTCTATTGATATTTGTTGAGCTATCAGCATCATGCCAGACACATAGATTCTCAATAATACATGCAGAATACTCAACATTTTTGACCACTCATCATGTACTAGACGTTCGGCTGCTATTTTCCTGTATATCTGCTTAACTCAATCAGACAACCTGTCAATGTCATCATTTTGTTAATTCACCTAATGAGATTCAGATACCCTGCATTAAGCAAATAGCAAGTGAAGGTCCTAATTCTAAAATCAGTTATTTTGTCCAATTCTAGTGGTCTTCCCAAGTAAAAGACTGAAGATACAGTATTTTACCAACATTGTAAGGGATTAATATTCCTCCTTGCAGTTGTTAATTGATACCTCTATTTCCTTATTCCAGAAGAAAAACCAGCAATTTTTTCTCATTATCTTATCAAGCTTTCTCCTAGTGGACATGGAAACTGGAAATCATACCATCCTGACTGAATTCATCTTACTGGGTCTCTCAACAGATCTCCATTGGCAACTAATACTATTTGGAGTATTTCTGACTGTCTATTTGGTAATCTTGTCAGGTAACATGACTCTGGTTATCTTAATTCATATTGATTCCCACCTACACACACCTATGTATTTTTTCATTGGCAATCTCTCTTTCTTGGATTTCTGGTACACCTCTGTGTACACCCTTAGAATGTACTTGTATCTCAGAAGATAAGCACTTTTCCTTGGCTGAATGTGGAGCCCAACTATTCTTTTCTTGTGTTGTAGCCTACACTGAGTGCTTTCTCCTAGATGTCGTGGCATGTGACCGCCACATGGCAATCTGTAACCCACTACTTTATTCAAGTTGTATGTATCATTCTCTCTTTACCAGACTTGTTACTGGCTCCTATATAGGAGGGTTGTTGAATGCCACCACCCATACTGCCAATACTTTTCACCTGAGTTTCTGTGGCAAAAATATCATTGACCACTTCTTCTGTGATGTACCACTACTGGTGAAGATGTCATGTACAGACACCAAGGCCTATGAGGAGCCTCCTGGGTCTTGTGGGTTTCATGGTCCTCTTGAGCATTCTTGTCATCATCATTTCTTATTTCCACATCTTTCTGGCTATTCTGAGGATCCACACACCTTCTGGAAGGTGCAAGGCTTTTTCCACCTGTTATTCACACCTGGTCTCGGTCATGCTCTTTTATGGATCATTGTTCTTCACATATTCAAGACCTAGTTCCACCTACTCCCTGAAGAGAGACAAAATGGCTGCCCTGTTCTACATTGTGATCAACCCACTGCTCAACCCTCTCATCTATAGCCTGAGAAACAAAGACATCAAGAGGCCTTCTGGAAAGCAACAAAGGCCATAAGACCTCAGAGATGAAGGTGATTATTTTTTTTTGCAGAATGTTCTCATTGTGTTTTCAAGTTATTGGCTTATTAACATGTTTGTAAACATTACCGTATTTCAGGTAAATGCAGCATGTTATATATAAAAGAAGAAACACTGATTAAACCATATTGTTTTTTTAATACTTTTTCTGTGATTAAACTATTTTAAATCTATGATATTAGTTTGTTTTATGTTTTAAGATACTATAGGATGCCTAATTTTGTAGTTGTGGTTTAGATGCCTAGTCATGTTGGACTCTTGCCACTCCGGGAACTCTAGCTCGCCAGGCTCCTCTGTTCTTGGGTTTCTCCAGACAAGAATGTTAGAATGGTTTGCCATTTATTTCTGCAGGAGATCTTCTTCACTCAGGCATCAGACTCACATCTCCTAAACTGCAAATGGAATTTTTACCACTGAGCCACTATGGGAAACTTATTATGCTTTTTAGTGATACTATATTTTCCATAACATTTATCTGCCTGATTATCTTTGGAAAGTTTGAGAGAGAAAAAGGAATTTGGTTTGTTTTTATAAGGTTTGATGTTGATTTTTTTCCACTCAATAGTTTTATTTTTTAAGTTTAAATTTTTTATTTTTTAGTTTGTTTTGCTTTACAATACTGTATTCGTTTTGCTATACATTGACATG
>SJYA01007752.1:0-17834 GCA_006410615.1 Neotragus moschatus | reverse complement strand
AGACTCCTCTGTCCATGGGATTTTCCAGGCAAGAATACCGGACTGGGTTACCATTTCCTTTCCCAGGGGATCTTCCCGACCCAGGGATCGAATCCTCATTTTTTTTTCCTCTTTTATCCTCTTTTTTTCCTCTTCTTGCAAATTGCAGGCAGGGTCTTTACCAGCTGAGCCAACAGGGAAGTCCAGAATAGTGGTACCATCACCATTAAAATTGTTACAGAGGTCAGGGACTACCTTGGTGGTCCAGTGGTTAATACTTCACCTTCCAACATGGTTATGGATTCAATCCCTTGTCAGGGAATTAAGACCCGACATGCCTTGGGGTCAAAAAAACCAAAGCATAAAACAAGCAGTGTTGTAACAAATTCAATAAAGACTTTAAAGAAAACATAGTCCACCTTAAAAAAATTTTTTTTTAATTTCTCTACAGAGATCAAATGAATTCATATTCTGTGATGCATAGAATAGCAGCTGGCATTTCGTGTGATTTGCTTGTTCAACTAAAATGTGTTGCTGTGGTTAGGTAGATAATCACAGTCTGGTAAGTCCCAGCTAGCACCTTGCAGAATGCAGACTTTCAAAAGGCAGACTTTCAAAATCAGTTTATTTTTGAAATTCAGTTTATTTGTTTTGTGATCTGCCTATGTGACTGATTGATGAAACGCTTTTGAAAACACAAAGTGGCTTTATTTGCTCATCCTTTCTCCCTTCTGAACTGAAGGGATTTGGGTTTTCTTTGAAATTGTGAGCTTTTCTGCTTCGGGATGCAGGGGGTTTTAGAAGTGAGGAATGAGGCTGGAAGCTGCTGGTGATGGCGTTAAGTCTTTCCATCTGCTACACAGGAAGGACTGAAAGAAGGAGTCCAGAAGAAGTTTACTTCCTGAGATTCTTGAGCCAGTAATTTAAGCCAGCCTAACACAGAACAGGTGTTTAGTTTCTGGTACTTAGATTCTGGAAATGAATCTAGGCCTTCCCAACACCATAGCTTATTATCACATACAACAATTTTCAAATGAATTTATCTACTGTCATTCATGCTGGGAAAGATTGAGGGCAGGAAGAGAAGGGGATGACAGAAGACGAGATGGTTGGATGGCATCACCGACTCGATGGACATGAACCTGGGCAAACACTGAGACATAGTGTAGGGCAGGGAAGCCTGGTGTGCTACAGTCCATGTGGTGGCAAAGAGTCGGCATGACTTAGCAACTGAACAAGTGTTTCAAGGTATCCCCCCTCTAAACATTTTACTTGGCTTTCAGAGCCCCTAGTTAGTTGGAAAATATTCTGAAATGTTAGTTCCCATGGCCCTTGAGGAGTTGCCAGTCTTTTTTATGTGAAGATTCTAGAATCCTTATCCTACCAGTATGCATGCTAAGTTGCTTCAATCATATCTGACTCTTTGCGACCCTATGGACTGTAGCCCGCCAGGCTCCTCTGTCCATGGGATTCTCCTGCAAGAATACTGGAGTGGGTTGCCATTTCCTCCTCCAGGGGATCTTCCTCAACCAGGGATCGAACCCGTGTCTCTTATGTCTCCTGCACTGGCAGGTGGGTTCTCTACTACCTATTGCCACCTGGGAAGCCCTATCCTACCAGTATTTGGCAGCTAATTCCTTTAAAATTTCCCAGAAAGTGCATTTTGTTACCAGCTGATTACACAGACTACAATATTGATGACACTTAAAACCACTTGTTTTTAGTTTTGTTTTAGGAGATNCTACTACCTATTGCCACCTGGGAAGCCCTATCCTACCAGTATTTGGCAGCTAATTCCTTTAAAATTTCCCAGAAAGTGCATTTTGTTACCAGCTGATTACACAGACTACAATATTGATGACACTTAAAACCACTTGTTTTTAGTTTTGTTTTAGGAGATTGTTTTCTAAAAACTATGTCAATTAGGATTATTTTGGCAAGTAAATAGTTTAAAGATAGTCCTTTTTTTATATAAACAGAGTATTGGAAAGCCTAGTGGGTCACATTTTTTTGTTATCAAAATGGAAATATTTATTATGATCCAATATGAATGTAAACAGAGAAGACCATCGGTCGCTTCTTAATTGTATTTCTTATGAGACTATTGCTCTTGAATTCTTGATTTCTCTATTCTCTGTGTTTCCTGTCCCTTTAGGTTGGGTCTGTTCTGTAATTAGCAAAAGCACACGTCTGTCTTTAGGCAGCAACCTAATCTCTGTGGCCATATGTGCCAAAGCAGTGTAATTACAGTGTAGTAATAATTGGACCCCGTGACTGTTTCTGTTTTAATTATTTGAAATCATCTTATCTTTTTATTCCTTAAAGCATGTTATTGAGTGAATCACTGGATACCATGTTTATATCATTTCCATGGAATTAAATATGTTAATTAAATTTACATTAAAAATTTTTGCTTCCTTTTATAACATTCTGAATAGGGTTTTTTCTCTGTCTTAAGCATCAGTTCAGACCTGAGGGAATCAAATATTATTTAGAAAATGATTCTTTACGTTTCACTTAATTTCCAGAACAAAGTTCTGGCTAAGGAACTCTGGGTTGACATAATAGCTTGTTAAAAATTTTCAGATTTAGTTTGTGCATTAGGAATTTCCATACATGTATGCAAATTCTGTTTCAATAGTTTGATAGAAAATTTAGTGATGGGTACCCATATTCAAGAAATCCAAATACTTGGCAGACTGTATGTAGAAAGTGGCATTGGACTGTGTTCATATTTTAACTTTTCTCTCCCTGTTTTTCCAGTTGTTTTTATTTCAGTTGCTGCGAGGGCTGTCCTACATCCACCAGCGCTATATTTTGCACAGAGACCTGAAGCCACAGAACCTTCTGATCAGTGACACGGGGGAGTTAAAGCTGGCAGATTTCGGTAGGAAAGCAGTTAATTACCAGTCTGTTTTGTCACACTGTGAGAATGCCAGGCATATGGTGGCCCTGCGTTTGTTCAGGTGCACATCTTCTGTCGTTATAGATCCTGGTAACATTTTTTCAGAAGTGAAGAAATTTTTTTTTTTTTTATGATCAACAGCATGCTTGGAGGATGTTTTAAAAAGTCCCATTGCTTATTAAAGTCTTAAATAAGCACAAGTCACATTTCATATATTTCAAAAGTTGAAGTCAGTATAATTTTGAATATAAAATACTTTGAAAGAAATCCTTTTTTTTTTTTTTTTTAATTAGGAAAATGTCAAACGTATTCTCAAGTAGGATACCTTAAAGGGGTCTTCCTTACTTATGACCCAGCTTTAGCAATTACCAATATATTGTCAAACCTGAATTTTAAACCTCTGGACAGTTTCAGAGCATCATAAAATACATTCAGTAGTATTTGTTGTCAGAAATCTAAGGGCATTGTTAACCTTTCCAAAAATGACTGTTGTTTCAAAAATTATAAAGGAAGACACTGATGCCAATTTAAAAGTGGAGGTCCTGGCCTGGCCCCAGTGTAAAGTCATCCCTTCCCTGAAATGTTTTGAGATTGGCCTCTTCCAGCTTAGAAGCTGTCCTCCAGCACTGACTTGAGAGCCCAAAGGGGAACAGAACTGCTATGTCCTGCTTGTTGGTCTGATGAGTCTGCACGGCCCACGCTCTCTGTCACACCGGTGTGCGGAGTTGATCCCCAGCATCAGGAAAGCTGATGGCAGCATGATCTGTTGACATTGCATTGCCTCAATTATTTTTGGATACATATTCTGATGAGAAATTTGTTCCATTAAGAGCGGAATGGAAATATTACCCTTGGGACGTAAGGACGCCTGAGATTGAGATACGGGCTTTGCCAGCATACGATTATCTTTTCCCACTCCACCAACCACCCCCCCCCCACCAAGAAATAAAGAGAGCAGGAAATGCTTATTGCTTATTTCAAGGTTAGGAGGCTGTTCAGTATCTTTGGAATTAATCTACTCTTGCATTTTGTATATTATTTTTTTTCTAAAATTGAAACAAAAGTTAACATCATTGGTGATATATTGCAGAACATTTTTTGTTCTTTACTTATCTGGGGAAAATTATGAAACTGTGTGTGTGTCTGTGAGCTAGAAAGTTGTTTGTTTTCAAGTTTTAGCATCAGAAGAATACTAGGTGGCTAAATGTAAAGTGTGTCAGTTCAGGGTAGAAAATGATGAGAGAGAAGATGTGGAGAGAGATTTGCAGTTCCTCAAAATAAGTTCACCATGAACATATTTTTTTAGTTTGTTGATATTAGTATTAAACTAAGAAGAATTCACAGTGATTTTCTTCTGTTATCTTAATATATAGTATAAGGTATATGTTTGCATAATTTATTATATTGAACATTAAATTTTGCTGAACATGGTTTTCTTGTATATTTATAGAATGCATTTTTTATTAACTTTATTTTGTCTGTGTAACTAAGGGAATAATAGGATTGTATCTAAGTGCTTACTAGGGATTATTGTTTAATTTTATGATGACTTTTTTATTATAATGGGTAAGTTCATGTTAAAGGATTCTTATGAATCTTTAAAACTGACATTTTGTAATATATTCAAAAATAAATGGAAATGTAATTTTAAACAACTCAGAAAATTTTTTAGAAAAGGAGAAAAATCTAGAAAGTATGAACAACTCTGAAATTACACGTTAGCATTTTTATTGTATATTTTCCCACTGTTTCTCCTCATTCTTTTTCTTCTTCCATTTGTTATGTAATCCTCAAAAGAAGAAACCACACTGTTTTATAAGCAGTTTTCACTTAGGAATATGTCATGGACATTTTCTCATCTTATTTATTATGAAAAATTCATTTGTTACAATGGAGATTTTTTCCTTAGTGGCCAAGACCTAGTCCTTTTACTCAGCCCCGCCTCGCTGAACACTTTGGTTTTTTCTAATTGTTGTGGTTGTGTGCCATCCCTGTGTTGAATGTCCTTGCAGAGCAAGCTGCCGATACTCCAGCTGCAGTGCTGAGTGTTTTAAAGTGTTTGAACAGAGTGCTCTGCAGAAAGGTTGAACCTCAGTGTCACAGACAGAGTCTTCTTGCCTGGAACACAGACTTGGCATGCGTCCTGTGCACAGAGTGTAATGAGCGAGACTCACTCACCAAATGACAATTTCCTCCAATTAATTGTGCATCATTTTTGTCTTTTAATTTAAGACATGCAATTAACTGTGATTTACTGCGCTTGGTCTCAGATGAAGGCAGTACAGTGGAAGCCGTGGAGGAGCTAGACAGTCAAAATGGGATAGTTCCAGGCAGCAGAACAATTAGGAACACCGGGTCTTAATTCCGTTTGATGTGTCAAGAGCTATACCAGCAGTTCCTTTGTCCTACCTTTTTCTCTAATGTGAAAAATACCATCATACTTTGATTAAAAGAGACAGAAGGAATCTGTATGAGCATAATTCTTGTATTGTTAATGCTATTTTTATTAGAGAAAATATATGGGGGGGAGGGACAAACACTAAAATTTACTGAGTTTATTGTGTGTGCCAGACCCTTAGAAATTCTTATTTCATTGTCTCATAAACCTAGGAAGTTATCCTAACCTACACTTTTGAGAGAGACAAGAAATTCAGAGACGGTTAGAAATTTGCCCAAGCTTGCTTGTAAGAGGGTAGCTGCTCACAAAACTGGAATTCAGATGCTTGATCCATACCTTTCAATTTCAGGTGACCCAGGGTCTTTATGTTTATTTACATAGATATTTTACCTTATAAAACTGCCTAATCTTCCAATAAATTATTGATCATCCCGTGTGTTTATAATTATATATCAGTAATATTATTAACCAGTGGCAAATTATTAACCATTATATGTGCTTTCTACATACAACAAATATGATACTTTTCCTATGAAAATAGATTGCACTAATACCCGCCCCCCCCACAATGCCTCACTTAATTTAATGAACATTTTGTCATTTGTAGTGAGTAGTAGTAATTCAGTAGTGAGTGATTTCAACCTTAGTCCTTTGGAGCTTTTACCTGATGGACAAAGTAAACCAGATCATAATTTATATGTAAACCCATTCAGATTTAAACAGAATGCAGTCCTGAATTCCAGTTGGTCAAGGTACTATACTATTTTTTTTTTCTTGTAAAGAAAGTCATCTTGAAGCACTTTCTTGATACTTATTTTCTATATGCATTTGAAAATAAATAAATTATACATGATTTAGAATCACTGTGTTTTCCTAATGTAGAAGTTTGTCCCATCTGTATATAATAAGATAATAAAATTGTGTGGAATACAGATTCATTTCTAAAAAAGGGTTCATCTTTACATTATCTTTGGGAAGAAATATTTCAAACCTCAAATGTGTCCACACATCAGAGCCTCTTACTTAGCTTTTCCCATTTCCGGGAACACTGTTCCCCCTGCTTCTCACACGGCTGACTCCTTCTCATCACACAGCTGATAGATCCTATGTTACTTTTTCAAAAAGATCACCTCTTGAGAGTTCCCTGTTTATCCAATTGTTACGATTCCACATTTTCGTTGCTGAGGGTTTGATCCCTGGTCAGGGAACTAAGATCCTGCAAATTGTGACATGGCCAAAAAAATTTTTTTTAATAAATAAATGAAATATTTTTCAAAAGGCCACTTTTCCAAAAATCATCCAGTTCAACTTCTTCAGTAGCACTTATGGTGCACTTAAATAATTTTATCATTTGTTTATCTGTTAATTTTTTGCTTGTGCTATTTGACTGTAAATCCCATAACATCAGGGACTGGGCCTGTCTTGCTCACTCTTGTTTCTGCTATGTCTGGAACCTTGGAGGTGCTCAGGAAATACTGCCTGAATGAAGAAACAATATGTGTAACAAAATTGAGTATTAGTGTAAAGACCAAGACCCACCTGAATTTCCTAATTTTTGGTTGATTCATTTTAGCAAACTACCACTTTACAAATTAATTCTCTCTTCATCAGTCCTGTCCTGGCTGGGCACAGTCGAGAGTGCAGATGGAGTTAGATGACCTCAGTATTGAGAGTGTGGGAGCCTCAGGAGTGCTTCGAGGCTCTTACACATCAGCCTTGTATACCTGCTTGGTATTATTATATTTGCAACCTCAGGCTGCAGAAATAAAACACTCAGTGAATATAAACATGTACAAAAGATGTATAAGATTTGACGTTCCTATTCTACAGACCTTAAATGATTGATTGTACTATTGTTGAGAGCAACATGTATTGAGCCTTGAATTAGGAGGCCTGACTCTTAAGTAGCTTTTGCCTATAACTGTCTATAACTAGCTTATGACTTCAAGCTAGTTTTCCCCTCTGAGCTTTATACTCCTCAACTAAAAAATAAGTGCATTGAACAGATACTAAGATTCTTCTTAGTATGTTTTTTTTCTTTTTATATTGTACATTTCTGAAATGAATTTATTTTCTAATGACCAGGTATTCACTGGTGGATAAAAATCAGTTGAGTGAATCCCTAATCAGTGCTACACCATCCCTTCCTAGGACCTAATTTTTTATTCTGGTTTCTGGAAATTCAAATAGATGAGAGCCATACTTTTGTGATATGCGTTGAGATCACATTAAAAGAAAATTGTTGAAGTATGACAAGTAAATGTATAAACTCAGCAAGAAACTGATGTTCATTTGCAGTAGGATAGTATGAAAAAAGATATGTTTCCGTGTAAATGAGATTAAAGCAAAATAGATGAGTCTGCAGAGTAGCAGCTTCTTGCCATTTCTGCAAGAAGATGATGGTGTCATACACGTTTTCCTGCCATTCTTCTGCTATTTTAGGGGGTCACAGCCTTGCTCTGGGGCTTCCCAGGTGGCTAAGTGGTAAGGACTCCGCCTGCCAATGCAGAGGAGGCAGATGTGCGAGTTTGATCCCTGGGTTGAGGAGATCCCCTGGAGGAGGAAATGGCAGCCCACTCCAATATTCTTGCCTGGAGAATCCCCAAGGACAGAGGAGCCTGGCAGGCTGCAGTCCATGGGGTCGCTATGAGAAGGACACGACTGAGCAGCTAAACATGCACGCATGCGTGCACAGCCTTGCTACATGGAAAGACAGCTGGGCTACATTTGCCTCTGAGCAAAAACAGACAGTGCAAACTCTGTAATATAAGCATCTAAGGTCTTGGATTATTTTCCTGGCTTTCCTAACGCAGGAACAGAGTTAAACAGTTCTGTGGTTCTAATCAAATAAAATTACACAGGTCTCTTTCCCACCAGAGGTCTAAAAAATACGACCTTCCTCATGTTGGCAGTTTCTTCCTCCAGGCTGTTCCTTGTCTTGATTTGAGAAAGGAAATTATTATAAATCACATTTTAGATTAATTTGCAGAGCACTCCGGAGATGTAACTGCAGAGGCCATGGTGAGTGCAGGGTTTGTTTGTAATCTGCCTCTCAGAATTCATGTAGAGAATAGTGGGGAACAAAACGAAGTCAAGAGTGGCATCTGTCAACGTGATAAAATATAAAGCCTCTGAGTAAGAGCCTGTTAGTCTCCAAAGTATAAACTTTTAACTATTTTTTTGTCATTAGCATATACAATTTGGGATTCCCAGATGTTACTAGTGGTAAAGAACCCACCTGGCCAATGCAGGAGATGTAAGAGATGGGGATTCTGTCCCGGAGTCACAAAGATCCCCTGGAGAAGAGCATGGCAGCCCACTCTAGTATTCTTGTTTGGAGAATCCCATGGACAGAGGAGCCTGGCAGGCTACAGTCCATAGGGTTGCAAAGAGTTGGACATGACTGAAGCGGCTTACTACATGTAAAATTCAGCATTGAAGCCATAGTTATAAGTTCAGGGTTAGACATAACTTAGCCCATTTGTTTTGGCCTGTAGGATTCAATGTTACTGTGTCTTTGTTTTAGGGTATATTTTCTGTTAGCAAAAATACCTTCATTATTTAATGTGAAATATCACTCTACTTTCAGAAAGGTCCCTTGAACAGTTAAGAAATACGCAGTTCAATATAGCTGCTTTCATACAGTTCTGAAAACTAAAGAGTATTTTTAGAATAACTTTTATAATATGAGCCAAAGAAAGGGTTTTTTTTTTTTCTTTAATTTTGGGGGTGCTCATTAAAACTCCAAATCAAAATATATACATGTTAAAGTCTATCAAGTAGATTATCCAGATTCCATGTTAGAAATACTTTGATTGACCCTTGAATTAAAATGATTTGCCTTGCCTCATTGTTGTAGAGATGTGGTAATGACTCTTTTGGAAAGGAATGTTGATACTTCAAATTGTCTTCTCTCAGGTCATGAAATCATCACTTAGCTTCATTATTTAAATCTTATTTGATATCTCCCACTCACTCGTCCCCTTACAAGTTTTCTTGCATCCAAAAGGGATGATGATGACATTGCATTACATTGTTTTTCTGCTTTTAAATGGACTTTATTATTTTTAAATTTATTTTGTTGAAGTATAGTTGATTTACAACGTTGTGTTAATTTCTACTGTACAGCAAATTAATTCATATTTGCATATATATATGTATATATATGCATGGGCATTCTTTTTCCTATTTTTTTTTGGTTGATCACAGGATGTTGAATATAGTTCCCTGTGGAGGACCTTGTTGTTTACCCATTCTTTGTGTAACAGTTTGAATCTGCTACTCCTAAACTCCCAGTCCATCTCTTCTCCCGGCCTTCCCCCTTGGAAACTACAAGTCTGTTGTCTGTGAGTCTGCTTCTGTGTTTAGTTCATTTCTGTCATAAATAGGTTCCTTGTGTACATGATATCATGTGGTATTTGTCTTTTCTGCCTTTCTTCAGTTAGTGTGATAATCTCTAAGTCTGTCCACGTTCCTTCAAATGGCATTGTTTCATTCTTTTTGTGGCTGAGTAATAGTCCACTGTATAGATATACCACATCATCTTTATTTATCCAGCTGTCGATGGACACTGGGTTGCTTCCATGTCTGCCTATTGTGAATGGTGCTTCTATGAACCTTAGGGTGCATGTGTCTTTTCAAATTAGAGTTTTCCCAGGATAGATATGCCCAGGAGTGGGATTGTAGGATCGTATGACAACTCTATTTTTGGCTTTTGGAGGGAACTTCATACTGTTTTCTATAGTGGCTGTACCAGTTTACATTTTTATCAACACGACAGTGTAAAATTTAATTTTTAATGGGATAATGATGGTCATTCTGAGTAGTGTGAGGATGTACCTCATAATAATTTTGATCTGCATTTCTCTAATAAGTAACAATGTTGAGCATCTTTTCATGTGCCTGTTGACCATCTGTATGTCTTCTTTGGAGAAATGTCTATTTAGTTCTTCCACCCATTTTTTGATTGGGTTGTTCGTTTTTGATTGTGCTATATGAACTCTGTATATTTTAGAAATTAACTCCTTGTCAGTCACATCATTTACAAATATTTTCTCCCATTCTATAGGTTGGCTCTTCATTTTATTTATGGTTTCCTTTGCAATACAAGAGTTTGTCCATTTGATTAGGGACTATTTATTTTTGCTTTTATTTCTATTGCCTGGGAAACTGACTTAAGAAAACACTTGCACAAATTGTGTTGGAGAATGTTTTGCCTCTTTTTTCTTCTAGGAGTTTTCTAGCGTGATGCCTTATAATTAAGTGTCTAAATGGACTTTACTTTCAAGAGCAACTTTATATTCACAGTAGTGTTGAATGGAAAGCAGAGAGGATTTCCATATACCTCTTGCACTCACATGTGCATAGCCTCTTCCATGATCAACATCCCCCACCAGAGTGTTAACATTTGTTACAATTGATGAGCCTACATGAACCCATCAGTATCACCCAGAGTTCATAGTTTGCATTAGGGTTCACTCTTGATGTACCTCCTGAGTTTTGACAGATGATAATGCCATGTAATGTATTTGCCATTACTGTATCATAGAGAAGAGTTTCGCTGCCCTAAAAATTGTCTAAAAACTTAGCTATATTTTAAAAGTTGTAAATGGGAACAGGAGAGAAAATTATATAAAATGCAATTAATAAGCATATTCTCCTCTACATATGAGAAGTCTCTCTGTTCAGTCACCATAAAGCAGATTGAAGCAATGTGGTGAGGGGTTGATTGCTAAGAATGGCAGCTTCAAACTCCATGGAAATGAGAAAATTCAAAAGTGTTAGTTCATTTTTAGCCAAATCATGCGTGTGAGGTAACGAGACGTCTTAAAATGCAGAACAGACGCTTCAGATAGGGCTGATCATCTCATTTTCTACTCTTGATGGAAACCTGCTGGGCAGAAAGATTTCAATATGCAAAATATTTTTTGTTCTGTACAATATGAGGGCAGATTTGTTGGCAGCAAGTCAGATAAGTAATGTAGACTGAGTTGAAATACACCAATATATCTTTTAAAAATCTACATATGAGATGACGGGAACCCTAAGGGTTGGCAGTGATGACCAGAACGGAAGAATCATGTGATGTCAAGAACAGCACTGTAGTGAAATTAAGAATTAGCTAGCGCTCACTTGCTATTTATGAAGAAGGAGATGGCACCCCACTCCAGTGTTCTTGCCTGGAGAATCCCAGGGACGGGGGAGCCTGGGGGGCTGCCGTCTATGGGGTCGCACAGAGTCGGACCTGACTGAAGCGACTTAGCAGCAGCAGCACTTGCAATTTAAGACAACTGTGATTACACTTGAACATGAATTTTCATAACCGTTAGGTAAGTGTAGAAGTCATTGATGTCCCTTATTTATGAGTCTCCCTTTATCTTCTGCTCTTTGCCTTCCAAGAAGCATTTTAAAATACAGCCAAAGTCAGACTTGACTGATACATGCATCAATACTCTGATTTATTCTAATATCGTGGATGACAGTGAGTCATTGCAGTCGAAGGCATATGTTTTCTAAAAAATTCACTGGAAGCAAGAAAAGCTTACCACCTACTATGAAAATTCCAAGATATACTGTAAATTCTGAAGGTTAGACATATTTGAAAAATTTGTGATTTTCATTTTTTGTGTGCTTTAATGCTCTCAGTTCAATATTAGTTTGCTTTCCTCTTGTTCAGTAAGGATTTTTAAAATGCTGTATGTGTTGGTTTATTACTTTTGAAATAGTGCACATTCATATTAATATATACAACCCACAACTACACATAGTGGTAAAAAGGAAAGAGGCCAGATATAGGAGAACACAGAAGAGTACATGTTGTAAGATTCCACTTATATAAAAGGCTCCCCTGGTGGTTCAATTGGTAAAGAATCCCCCTGCAATATAGGAGACTGACTGTGGGAGACCCAGGTTTGATCCCTGAGAAATCCCATGGACAAAGGAGCCTGATGGGCTATAGTCCTTGGGGTCACAAGAGTCAGACATAACTTAGCAACTAAACCATCACCACTTATATAAAGAACAAATCAGACAAAACTAATCAATACTGTTAGATATCAAGACAAGGATTCCCCCTGGGGGGTGAGCAGTGATTGGAAGTAGGGGAGGGCTGAACAAAAGGGGGGTTTCCAGTGGAGGTCATGAATATGTACTTTAACAATAATTATTAAGATAACATTCAATGAAGGACATATATATTTTGGAAAAATAATTCCCTCTCACCTTGAATGGTTTCTCCCATTACAATAGATAATCATAGAAAGCTCAGGCCTTTTTTTCATTTTAATGAAAGAATAAAGTGCTAGACAATTAAAAAATTAAAAAAATTGAGAACTAATATGCTGAGGAAATTCAGTTACATGTGTGGAAAAGTATGTTCATTTTATCACATACTATTAAATATGGAGGAGGAAATGGCAACCCACTCCAATATTCTTGCCTGGAAAATTCCATGGACAGAGAAGCCTGGTGGGCTACAGTCCATGGAGTCGCGAAGAGACGGACACAACTGAGCATGCGCGCATGTATGCGTAAGATAACCTTGATGTGTGTAATCAAGGCTGCAGATCCGAGATAGTGTAACTTTTTTCAGAAGTTCAAACTTTAAACATGGAGCATCTCTCTAGTAAATATCTGTCAAGTTATTTGACAATCTAATTTTTAAATTGAAATGTTTCTTCTAGTTTTGAAGTGTCAGCTAAAGAAATCAATTGAGTGAAACAACAAGCAGCCCATCCTATGGAAAAGGAGTGCTGAGAACCAGCCCAGAAGGCGTGAAATGATGGGCAGTGGGTGAAAGAGGTCAATGAATTGGCCAGATTGAGTGCTCCCAGCAAGAGAATGGGACAACAGGGCATGAGAAAAGTTGGAAGATTCTGAAAAGTTACCAGTAAGATCTCCACATACTTAAAATGAGTTATGAGCATCTAGTGAGAATCACTAATACTAAGATTATAAGAACCATACAAAATAAATATGCTATGCAAGTATTTTGCTGAAAGAATTGGAAGCAGAGCATGGTGTTTTTTTGAAGTCATCATCTAGCTTTTGACTGAATCATATCATTGAGAAAGTTTCATTCCTTTTGATTTTGAGAATAAAGATAACTCTAAGGGGAGGTTGAAATAAATCTGTTGTAATTGTATAATTAAAAAGGAAAACCTGACATTCACATTTACAGCATTTTTTTATTTTAGATTTTTCTCTGGATTTTGAAGGAACCTCTCATTATCTAGTCCAAACGGGCCTCATTTCAAAAATGTAAATACTTTGGCCCAGAGGAGAAAAGCCAAGTGACCATCATGCCTGTTACTTGGCAAATGTTGTTAAATTATTATTAATATTGGGCTGCAAGGAGATCCAACCAGTCCATCCGCAGGAAATCAGTCCTGAATGTTCATTAGAAGGATGCTGCTGAAGCACCAATACTGCGGCCACCTGATGCGAAGAGCTGATTCATTGGAAAAGACCCTGATGCTGGGGAAGGTTGAAGGCAGGAGGAGGAGGGGATGACAGAGGACACAGTGATTGGATGGCACCACTGATTTAATGGACGTGAGTTTGAGCAAACTCTGGGAGATGGTGAAGGACAGGGAAGCCTGGCATGCTGCAGTCCATGGGGTCGCCAAGAGTTGGACACGACTGAGCGACTGAACCACAGCAAGTATTATTATAACCAATGTCTCTCTCTATATATATTGGTTATAATGTCTCTATAGCCCTAGTGTAGTTTCCAACAGACTGTTGATAACTTAGCACGTGTGTGGATGGTCTTAATCCCCCCAGTACATGAGAAGGTACAAGTGCCAACCAGATATCCAGGTCACAGTGACCTTTGCCAGCCTGGTGACCTGCATCAGCTGAACAGTGAGCCCATTCCATATTAAACACTGGAACTAGGATATGTGTCTTGAGGAAACTGCAAGAAATCATAGCTCACAGCAGACCCGTGGAAAGGCTTGTTGAAAGTATAAACTGGAATAAAGGCTTGGTGATTTATGAATTAGAAGGAGCTACTTTCTTTCATTATATTCTTGGGATAAATTAAAGCATTGAGAAGCCCTGTGGACAAACGAAGGCTGAATTGATTTGAACGATCCCCTTTAATAACAACTCAGCAGTTCAGTTCAGTTCAGTCGCTCAGTCGTGTCCGGCTCTTTACAACTCTATGAACCACAGCATGCCAGGCCTCCCTGTCCATTGCCAAATTCCGGAGTCCACCCAAACTCATGCCCATTGAGTCAGTGATGCCATCCAACCATCTCATCCTCTGTCATCCCCTCTTCTCCCTGCCTTCAATTTTTCCCAGCATCAGGGTCTTTCCCAGTGAGTCAGCTCTTCACATCAGGTGGCCACAGTATTGGAGTTTCAGCTTTAGCATCAGTCCTTCCAATGAACACCCGGGACTGATCTCCTTTAGGATGGACTGGGTGGATCTCCTTGCAGTCCAAGGGACTCTCAAGAGTCTTCTCCAACATCACAATTCAGAAGCATCAATTCTTCGGCGCTCAGCCTTCTTTATAGTCCAACTCTCACATCCATACATGACCACTGGGAAAACCATAGCCTTGACTAGATGGACCTTTGTTGGCAAAGTAACGTCTCTTCTTTTTAATGTGCTGTCTAGGTTGGTCATAACTTTCCTTCCAAGGAGCAAGCAGTACTAGGTTAAAAATGCCCTTGATACCGCCCCCACCCCCCACCAGTGGGAGGAGTCTGTTGTTCGAATCTCACCTTTTCCAAAGACTGGAAAGAAACAGTGCATGACTGCAGGGCAGATGGAGCTGTAACAGAAGCGCCAAGTAAAAGGTTAGGTCGGAAAGAGAAGACTCTTTCCATGGACATGAATAAACCCACATCAAGAAACAAAATAAAAATATTCCACAATGCAGGTTCTGGAGTCTGAGTCCTGTCCCTGCTGTTTACAAGTTGTGAGTTACTCAAGTTCTCTGTGCCTTAATTTATCTGTTTGAAAGTGAGGCTAACGATGGTAATACTAAATTATGAGAATTAAATCAGTTGATACTGTAAGTCATTTAAAGACAGTGTGTAGCTTGTAGACAGTTCATATAAATGTCATGTTTATTTATAATCTTTAGGCTTGAGGATTTTAAAATTAAAAACATTTAAAACTTTTTATTAGATTTTTTTCATATACACTTTTAATATATAATTTTTCAAATGTTAAATTCCATGTACAGTTGTTACAAAATATTTGCCACATAGTGCATCTCCTTTTTTATCCGTTTATCTGTTGATGGACATCTAGGCTGCTTCTGTGTTTCAGTTCTCGTGAGGTGGCTGAACCTAGAGCCTGTTATACAGAAGGAGAAAAACAAACATAGTATATGATGGTATATGTATGGAATCTGTAAAAATGGTGTTGAAGGAACCTGTTTGCAGGCGATGCGGATGTAGAGAATGGACTTGCAGACACAGTGGGGAAGGGCGAGGGTGGGAGGAAGGAGAGGTGGTGTCAACACATGTGCGCCACCAGGTGTAAGATGGAGAGCTGGAGAGCAGCTGCCGTGTAGCACAGGGGCCAGCCTGCCGCTCTGGGATGAGATGGGAGAGCAGGAAGGTGGGGAGGGGAATGTACGCACAGTTATAGCTGATGTGTGTTGCTGTATGGCAGAAAGGAACACAGCATAAGAATTAAACAGCAGAAACATCTTTACTATATGCACTGTTTGCAGCCAGTTGTACACCCAGTCGCTTGTATCTCCCACTCTCCTCCCAGCCCCTCACTGGCAGAACCTAGTTTGCTGTCCGTACCTATGAGTGTTTCTTCTTTGTTTTGTTCACTAGTCTGTGGTAGTTTTAAAATCCCACACATCACGTATAAGTCATATCGTACAGTATTTGTCTTTCTCTGTCTGACTTAATTCCCTTAGCATAATACCCTCCAACTCCATCCATGTTGATGCAGTTGGCAACATTTCATTCTTTTTTATAGCTGAGTTATAGTCCATTGTGTGTGTGTGTGTGTGTGTGTGTGTGTGTGTGAGTGAGTATGACATCTTCTTTATTCATCTCTTGATGGACACTTAGGTTGGGTTTAGAGGTTAAGTATTCAAAATGTGTTTATTTTTAATTTTTTCCCCCTAAAATATACAACATGATTTCTTGCTTTCTTGAACAAGGATGTAACATGGACTGTTACTCACTAGTTCATGCAACAGATTTTTCCTGAGTGCCTGCTGTATACTCAGCAGTAGGCTTGTGGCTCAGTGCACAGTGGGAAAGCAAGGCAATGTGGTTCTTGCAGTCCCACTCTAAGCTTTCCTTACCATTTACAAATTAATGTTAAAAATTTCCTGTGGCTTATATTTCAGATTAAAGAATATCTCTCTGACACTGCTATTCACAATGTCACTATCACTCCATCACAGTGCTTCCCTGAGAAGACGACTTAGGATAATTTTATAAAAGGGAATTGTCATTGTGATAAAAGTTTTTATCATAGATTTGTAGTACTAGAGCCATCCTGTGAGAAAAAAATTATACTTCGTGTTAATTCCTTTAAGAGGTAGAACTTTGTTAATCTTCCAAAAATTCACTAGTATTATACATTAGTTCTTCATAAGCAGCATCTGGGCGCTTCTGTCAAATATTTCATTAGGAGAGACCTGTGGGATGAGAAAATTTTGCAAATCACAAGAAAAATAAGTCTTGATGAAAAGTATCATTGCACCTTAGTGTACAGTTCAGTAAAGAAATGAGTAAACCCTTGAAATGTCTAGAATGAAGACTACTTCTGTGCAGTATCATTGTTGGTAGTCTCTTAGAAAATAATCTTGCTGGAGGAATTGCTTTCAGATTGTCATAGAATCTTCATGCAAAATGGCATATTGTTTTTGTTAAGGGTCTTCAGAGGTTCGCTGCTCTGTTAAACAGTGAAAGTAGTTGGTAAGAAAACTATGTGTAACCATTATAAAATGTATTCTGAGACCTGGTGGCAGTTTTCTGAAAGTTAGACTTGATGTCAAAGTTTATTTGGCCAGTCTTTTAAAATCTTAAGAGGAAATACAGAAAACAGAAATGTGTATAAATAAAGGAGCATACTTATAATTTTCAAAAAGGAGTATGTGTAGACGGTCAAAATAAATGATTTAAGATAATGTTAGATTATTTAGCTCATTGAGAAATCAAGTGCATGTATCTTCATTCCAATAAAAATATCAACGCCCTACATTTTGTATCAGCCTCAGCTATGACAGCAAACTTAGTCACTTCTTAAATTTTAGGAATTGCTTAATTTTTTTGTGTGAGTGACTTGCCTGTGGTCTGCTTTGGATATGGGCCTCCTGTCCTGTGCAGAGTTGAAACTGAGGAGGATCATTTTGCCTAGAACAAGATGTAGAAGTTGCTACAGACTCCAGAGTCTGAAAACATTCTTATTTTTTAATTTTTTTTTACATGTATTAATTTATTTTATAAAGCCACTGAACTGTCAACAGAAGCCTTTGAGTTTTATTTATTTATTTTTGCTTTACAATTCTGTACTCATTTTGCCATACATTGACATAAATCAGCCATAAGTGTACCTGAGTT
>SJYA01007751.1:0-17109 GCA_006410615.1 Neotragus moschatus | reverse complement strand
AAAAAAAAAAAAAAAAAAAAGAGAGACAGAGAAATGTCACCATTAGACCATATAGTAGAAGTTTATTCCTCAGTGTATTTTTTCATATCCTCTGAAGTCAAATTTATTGCTTTTTAAAATTCACCATCTGTATCACTTTTTAACTGTGAGATATGACCAAGAGGGAGGAGTTAAGTTTCTAAAATCAAATGTGGTTCAAGCAAATGTCCCCTGTGCTCTCAACAGTTTTTACTTTAACTTGGTATCATTACTCTATGTATGCGCAAGTAGAAAACTAGGGACTTTGTTCCTGAAAAACCCTTCTAATTGAATCTATTAGTGCTCTCAAGTTTTAATTCACCGAGTTTTCTTTTTTTTTAATATGATTAATTTGAGTCTGTCAGGGAAAACAGTCTCCTTTGATCTGTGTCCCCCAAAATACCCCCCAAAACACCCTCCCCATGGTTCTGACACAGGTGCTATCATGATGTCATTTTTTTTTTCAGATGGGGAAATGGGGACTGTGGGGGGCAGAGGGATGACCCTGCACCTATGGGGGGCCTTGGCTGGGGTCTGTGTCCAGTTGAGCATGAAGTGTGGCCTGTGCCCTTCAAGCCTTGACAGGGTGGGGAAGTAAGGACATTCTGCCTGGTAGACAAACTCAGTGTCAGGGGCGTGGAGAGGGGAGGCCCCAGGGGCAGAGAGGCCCAGCCCCCAGATNCTATGGGGGGCCTTGGCTGGGGTCTGTGTCCAGTTGAGCATGAAGTGTGGCCTGTGCCCTTCAAGCCTTGACAGGGTGGGGAAGTAAGGACATTCTGCCTGGTAGACAAACTCAGTGTCAGGGGCGTGGAGAGGGGAGGCCCCAGGGGCAGAGAGGCCCAGCCCCCAGATCTGGATGTGAAAGCACCCTGAGACCTGGGATGCCTGTGTTCTCTACTTAAAAGTTAGTTTTATTTGTAATTTTGTGAGTAATATCTGAACACGTTCTCAATGAAAAAAACCCTCACACAATACCAAAGTCGACGAGTAAGAAGGGGCATTTCTCTGCTGTTCCCTAGAGGGGGTCTGTTTTCACTTTGTTGAAGTCTTTCATCCCAGCCTTATTTTTATGCCTTTACATTCTCATGTACATGCATTGAGGCAATCAGGTTTTGTGTTTCATAAAGAGAGGGGCCGCGGGCTGTGAACGGACCTGCCGGTCTGAGTGTTTGTGTTGGCTCTCTCGTGCCATCTGCTTTCTGGGGGCCAAACCACGTGACACGCAAGAGCTTAGTTTCCTGACCAGGGATCCAATCTAGGTCCCGGCAGTGAAGGCGTGGAGCCCTAGCTGCTGGACCACCGGGAAATTCTGTCTCGCTCCATCGCGTTTTGTCACAGCGGCCAGAGCCCCCTGAGTCGAGATTCCCTTTGCCTTCCTTTTTTATTTGGGCTGCCCCGNAAGAGCTTAGTTTCCTGACCAGGGATCCAATCTAGGTCCCGGCAGTGAAGGCGTGGAGCCCTAGCTGCTGGACCACCGGGAAATTCTGTCTCGCTCCATCGCGTTTTGTCACAGCGGCCAGAGCCCCCTGAGTCGAGATTCCCTTTGCCTTCCTTTTTTATTTGGGCTGCCCCGGGTCTCCACTACTGTGAGAGGCTCCCTCTAGTTGTGGCGTGCGGGCTTATCGTTGCGGCGGCTTCTCTTTTTTGTGGGACGCAGGCTCAGTTACTCCTCGGCGTGTAGATTCTTCCTGGACCAGGTATTGAACCCATGTCTCTTGCCTTGACATGGGGATTCCTATCCACTGTGCCATCAGGGAAAGCCCTCCTTTGCTTTTCTCATGTATTAGCTTGGCTAAAAAGTTTAGCTCAGATTTTTCCGTAAGATGTTATGGAAAATCTCGAACTGATTACTTTTGGCCAACAAATGTCATTTTAGCTCTGACATCCAGGACATGCCAGGAAGTCTCCTTTCCTACCAGGGAGAGTGGGAAGGGTGATGTGGGGCCTCTGGACACAGGGAAGGGTTGGGACAGGCAGGGAAGCCAGCTCAAAGTCCTGGTGAGGCCAGAGGTCCCTGGGACCCCTCTCCCCTTGAATCCAAGTTACACAAGGTGAGACCTTGGAACAGGGGGACAGAGGTGGGAGTGCTCCCTGAGGCTGCCTGTCCAGGAAGCAGGAAGTCCTCGCCCAGGCTCCCAGGCCCCTTCGCCTATCCTTAAGGCCCCATCCCACGCCCCGCTACCAATCACACACATGCAGCCCCAGATCTCTCAGCCTGGCCCCAGGCTGGGGGGCCTGGGCCCTCCATGTAAGGTCCGAAAGGAGACCCAGCCCCTCAGCCTCACAGGGAGAGGAGGCCCCCCCTCTCTGGGGCCAGGCCTACTGGTACATAAGGTGAACAGAGATGCTGAGATTTGGGTGGGGCGGACGAGGAGCAGGACCCCCCACTCAAGGGGCCAGCTGTCCCCAGGCCTCATTCAGGGCACCACCCAGGAAGGACCAGGGACGTACCATGGGTCAAGCAATGTTCTAGGTTCTGGGGCGACAGCAGGGAACCACAGAGACACAGGCCCAACAGTGAGATCACAGAGGAGGTGAGGAGGTGAGACATGCTGGGGAGGAAATGTCAGGAGCGCAGAGCGGTGGGGAGGGCCGGAGCCTTGGGAAAGGCCTGGTGCGACCTTGGAACAGGACAGAGGTCCGAGTGACCCCAAGGATGTCTGGGGAGGAGTGGGTGAGGCCCAGGGACCAACCGTCCACAGCAACCAGGGAGACGGCAGCGTGCACGCCCACCACGGCCTGGCCCTGCACCCCCTTGCCTTGACCTGTAGGGGAGGTGGCCTCAAGATCCTTCCTTTGCAGAGAACAAAGCAAGCTCAGGAGGAGGGATGAGCCAGGCAGCCCTGGGCCCTGAGCCTTCCTGCCACGGCTCCTCCATACCACTTCTGCTGGTTGATGACATTGGCGGTGGGCGGGAGTGGGGGTCTAGTCCAGCGAAGAAGAGGACCGAGAGCTGGGGTCCCCTCTCAGCCTGGCCAGGCAGGGCTGTTACCCAGTCAGACCAAGCACCCGCTACATGTTAGCGCCAGAGGGCCCCCTCCAGATGTCTCTGGCACCCCCTCCTCGACACCTCAGGGGTGTCCCCAGGTTATAGGCACCGCAGATGGCCACCCACTCTCCCACCCAGAGCGGCTGTTCAGGGACCCCAGCCCCATCCCTAGGGTCACACTCGAGTGGGCTTCACAACTTCGGGGTGCAGCAGGCTCCGCAGCCCACCCCTCAGCCTCCCCCTGCCTCGCCTCCTGTCTGTGAGAAGTCCTTTCAAAATGATTCTCTGCTTGCACGCTCGCAGCCCCAGGGGAGACTGAGTGGGGCAGGGGTGGTGGGGGAAGGGTTAGGTGAGTAGGCATCTTCTGAAAAGGGTCTCTTTGAGCTGGAGTCCTGCCAGCTAGGCCTGGCCCGACACCAGGTGTGTTTGGGGAGGGACATCCCACAGCAGGGCTTTAGTTTAATCACCTCCTGCGCTCATCCCGCCCTCCACACCCCTGGGCACAGCCAGCCAACCACTCCCCCCCAAACCCCGGGGCCACCATCTGTGGAGGGCGTGGAGGGCCAGACTCCGGCAGGTGCGGTGCCTGGCCCTCGGGTTTCTCTGAGCCTCTCAAGGACCTGGCCAGGCCACGGGGCCCAAGGGTGGGAAGTGAGCCACCCCAGGTCACACTGCAGGCTGGCGGCAGACCCCGGGGCAGTGGGACGCAAAGGCCGGGTCCTTTCCCACTGCATCACTTCCCCTCTGTGGCCAGGCTGTTCTGTCTTAGCCACAGCCCCAGGCCGCCCCTGCCTCTGCTCGCTGAGGGGTGGCGGAGACGCAGGTGCCAGGCTCGGAGCCCCCTCCCGGGCAGGGAAGGAAAACAGCATCAGCCCGGGGCCGGGATGCTTGGGTCTGGGCGGTCTTCTTCAGAGAGCCTGAGCCCCCTGGGCCTGGACTTGAGGTCTGCCTGCAACCAGGTGGCCTGAAGACCCAAAGAAACCTGTGCCCCTAAGCGAGCCCTGCCCCTCTGGCAGCCTCAATGCCTCACCCTCACGGCGGGGGGCCCCGATTCCCCCCTCCCTCTGCTGTGTTCTCAGGGAGCATGGAGCCTCAGGCTGCCCACTGCCTTGGACCTGCTGCCCAGGGGTCCATGCCCACCATCAGTTACCACCTCTGACGTGACTGCCCCGTGACTGTGGCCAGCCTGAGGTCTTCCATTAGCTTTGAGGGTTTTTTTGTTTAACATCATAGTTTCTCGCTCTCGGTCCTCACGAGTGGCTGGGAAGAGGCATCAGTTAGCCTGACCCCAGGCTAGACTAGGAAACGCAGGCACATCGAGCGTGAGGGGCCTGCCTGCGAGCATGTGACCCGTGAGCAGTCAAGGGCAGCCTTTCCCATCTCCCTCCCTGGCACCAGGCACCAGTGCGGGGCATCACAGAGGCGTCGAGACAGGCCCTCCTTCACACCGGCTCCCAGATAGGGTCGCTGGCCTCTACTGCCTGGCTGGCTCCCGGACCCGAGGGCTCGGCTCCGCTGTGAGGCAGAGGCAGGGTTCCAGGGTTCCGGGGCCCCTGCTGAGCTCGCTGGAGCCGTGACAGCATGGAGCTCCCCTAGCACTTGGAAGGCTCCCAGGTCCTCGGCTGGAAAATGTGATGCCATTTCTCTTGTTAAATGGCACCAGGTGGCGAAGAAAATGTGGCACAGGGACCAGAGAGAGAGAGAGGGAGAGAGAGCCCTGTGCCGGCTAGGGGCGGGGAGGGGCTATGGAGGACCCCATTTGACTCCATCCCAGATGTGGCAGGCCGGGCGTGCCCACACCCCTGCTTGCTCCTGTTTGGACACCTCGGCCCGTCGCCCTCCACTCTCCTCTAGCAGCCCTGCGGGGCCCCGCCCTTTAGGGCCCAGGCTCCGAGGGGCTGAACAAGGCTGATTTCTAGGATCCCAGGTCCTTCTGGGAAGCTGACCTCCTGGGCCTCGGCTGATCCTGTCCATCCCCGCGGAGACCCACTCCCCACCTCGGCACAGAAGGGGGCCTCCCTCCCCAGATGCAGAGGGAGCTCTTGGCTCCTGCTCCTGGCCCTCCCCTCCACGAGGCCTGGCCCTGTGCTGACGGGCCCCAGCTGGTGGGAATGGCTCTTCAGGAGACCGTCTTCCCACACGAGCTGCTTTCTCTGGCACAAGGCCGGCGTGTCCACCATTTCTGGGTTCTCGCTGCCCAGTAGAAATGACCAAACCTCTGTTCAACGATTGGGCGCACAAGAGAACAACCAGAGAGAAAAAGCAGAGAACTGGGCCAGGGCTGGGCTCTGCCTCTGATTACCCGTGTGACTGTGGATATGCCTCTGATGCCAACAGTCTCGGTTTCGTTAAATGTGAAATGGGGAAACACTGTCAACTTCACGCAGATCGGCCGGGAGCCCGGGCGGCAAGAGTGTCGGTGCGAGAAGTGCTCTGTAAAGCGTGAAGCTCTGTGGAGGTTGGGCGACGTCTGAGACCTGAACCGAAATCACCGCGGCTGAGGTTCTCGGTGGGGGCTGCCTGGAAGACCAGCCAGGCCTCAGCAAACCTTACCAAGTGAGCACGGGGGTGGAGAGGAGAAAGGCGGGCCCCACCCTCATGACGCCTGCACTGAGGCTCAGGTTGGCCCATTCGTCAGTGAAGTGTCAGTGAGCTGCGACTGCCACCGTGATGTCGAAGCAGAGGCCCTGCGGCGTTGGCGCTGCCCAGGGCATCAAGCAGAGCCTGTCCTGAGGCCTGCGGATGGGGGCGGGGCTGGGAGGGTGCTGGCACGCTCCAAGGAAACCAGGATCTGGCTCTCCTCCTCTCCCACCAGATCTCCTCCTCACCCAAGCTCCCACGGGAGTGTCCAGCTGGCCACAGGGCACGGCTGCAGCTCACACTCGGCTGCCAAGGTTTCTGCAGCCTCATCTCTGCATGGCCACAGATTCTAATCAGACCCGGAGGAGAAGGAAAGAGGCCCTCATCGCGCAGTCCCTTGCGGCCAGCCCAGAAACCAGCCCTCGGTCAGGCTCTCTCACTTAAGACCTCACGGTGTAATTCCTGGATGTGCACCAGCTTTGTAACTTAGCTCTGTGTGATTTCACATAATTGTTCAAGTAACTGTTCGTGGAGGGCCTACCTGGCGCTGTGCAAGCATTCACACATTTATTATGAAATACATGGAACACCCAAACAAGCGCAGGATAATACAATACACCTCAGGCACTTCACCTTCACCACCATGTCACTCACCCTTACGCTGCCAGCAAGGTAAGCTGAGCAACCTCCATCTAACACCTGGAGAAATTGAGGCTCCGCAGTTCCCGTAAAAATGGCAAGGCCAGGATGTGGAGTCGGACTGGGCTCATAGAGTTCAAGCTTCCGCTGCCCAACTCTGAAGACTTAGGGTGGGCATGACAGGGGTTGGGGGCTGGAGGCTGGAGTCCAACCAGCTGAACTGCTCCCACCGCCCCCCGGCACTTCCTGTTGGAACACAAGGACTTTGCCCACTGACCCAGGCCTGCCAAGCCTTGGCACCATCTCCAGCAACAGTGACTATCGGCTTGGGCACCCAGCCACGGGGGAGGGTGGCCGGGGGCCTCACAGGTCCTCCAGGGAGGGGTTCTCGGAGCCCCTCAGCAAGGACAGCACATTCAGGGCTGAGACGCCAGGCACATGGCCTGCACAGATCTGCAGCAGGCGGACCAGGCGCTGCGCCATGGTGGTGCGGAAGTCTTCTATCTGCAGAGGAGGAGACATGACCCCGGTGAGGCGGTGGCCAGAGGGGAGCTGGGGGCGAAGACACAGGGAGAGCCCCGGGCACTGCTGCCCCCAGGGCCACCCCGCTGTCCGCGCCACACCTCACCGAGCAGCTTTTAACCACCTCAGTGTATGGAAACCCTTCAGACACCCTCCAGGGATACCAGAGATGCTGACCCCTACTCCACAAGTAACGAGGGCTCAGCAGGCGGGGCTGGTGGGGTCAGCGAGACCGTCCAGAGGCACGGTGGGCGACTGTCGAGCTGGGGTCTGAACCAGGGCTAGCCCCAACCAATGCTGGGGTGGGATGTCTCCGAGATGGACACACCCAGGTTGGATAGGAGGGGTGGGGAGAGTGGCCCTCATGGAGAACAGGGAGGTGCCATCAACAGACGGTTCCTAGACCAGGGCCCCGGAAGGGCTAGTGGGCCCAGAGGAGCCATGGGATCAGGCAGAGGCAATCAGACTGTATGATGTGAGAGTTGGACTATAAGGAAAGCTGAGCGCCAAAGAATTGATGCTTTTGAACTGTGGTGTTGGAGAAGACTCTTGGGAGTCCCTTGGGCTGCAAGGAGATCCAACCAGTCCATCCTAAAGGAGATCAGTCCTGGGTGTTCATTGGAAGAACTGATGCTGAAGCTGAAACTCCAATACTTTGGCCACCTGATGCAGAGAGCTGACTCATTGGAAAAGACCCTGATGCTGGGAAAGAGTGAGGGCAGGAGGAGGAGGGGACGACAGATGAGATGGTTGGATGGCATCACTGACACAACGGACACGGTTTGCGTGGACTCTGGGAGTTGGTGATGGACAGGGAGGCCTGGCATGCTGCGGGTCATGGGGTCAGAAAGAGACATGACTGAGCAACTGAACTGAACTGAATCAGACTGTGCGAAGGCCCCAGCTGGCACGGGCGAATGAGCTGCTCCAGATAGGTAGAAGAATAAACGGTGGTGCTCAGATGGCCTCCCCCGACCAACAGGTGGCCTCAGAGCACCTCCTCCTCCTTTTCCTGTCCCCTCTCTCACTGGGGAAAGGGCGCCACCATCTGCCCAGTCACCCAAGCTACAGCCGGGACATCCTGAAGCCCCCCTGCTCTTACTGTCTTGTCACCTGTGAGTCCTGGGTTCCAAGTCCAGGGGCGACACCTCAGTAGTCACACATTGGCCTCGTTCTCAGCGGGGTCTCCTCTTAGTGGAGTCTGAGGCAGCTGCTGCCTCCTTGGCAGGCTGTTTCTCCCTGGATCCCGGGACTCACCCGCCCCCAGCTTTTCCTTCCCCCTCTCAGGTCTCCCTGCTTTGTGCAACATCTCACAGCTGTGGGGGTTAGGAGCAGGGGGCGGGGCTTCTCAGGCTGAAAACCCCAGAGTTGACCCTGACTCTTTCTCCTCTCCTGTCTCACAGGCAGGCCATCCGCACACCTGCAGCCCCACCCTGGAAACACCCAGCAACAGAGATCATCCCAGCTCCCCCTTCCCCGGCCACCACGGAGCCCAGACCACTCTGAACTCTTCCAGACACAGTCCCCAGGCCCCTCTCATTTCTGCCCTTGCCTCCCTTCAGTCTACTCTCCTCCCAACAGCTGGAGGGGGCCCATTCAAAACCCAAGTCGGGCTGCGGCGCTCTCTGGCCCCATACCCCTCCACTGCCCCAGTCTAACTCAGAGAGAAAGCCACCACGCCTTCACTGAGACCCACAGAACCCTGCTGGTCTGGCCCGGTGCCAGTCCCCCGGCTCTGCTCCAGGCACCCACGGCTCCCTGCGGACCTTGAACACGGCGGCAGCATCCAAACTCAGGGCCTCTGCACTTCCAGTTTCTCCAGCCTTGTGGGCTTTTCCACCAGGAGGCTCCACGCTGCCGCCCTTCACGTCCTCACTTAAAGGTCAGATTTTTAGGGAGTCCCTTCACCCCCACTTCAATCCTGTCACTTTACCACCACCTGACGTGTTGCATCTCCACGCCACAACACATCCCGCATTCTACTCCCTACTGAGTTTCCTCCACCAGAAGAGAATGGGGAGTATTAGCACTGCTTTGCTCTGTGCTGCCCCAGAGAGCCTAGAACAACACTGGACAGGCTGCAGGTTATGTTAAGAAATATCTGTTAAAGAAGTCCTCTGGGCTCTGCGGCCTTGGCCTCCGAACGGTCCCTCCAAACAGCCGCTGCTCTCACTCAGGCTCTACGGTCTGCTTCCACAGCCTCGTCCCCGGCCTCCTGCCTCTGGCTGGGCCTCCTCCCATCCACACACCTTACTCCAGAGAGCTGAGCCCACTGTGACTGCCCCGACGCCGACAGGAAGGAATGGCTGGATTGACTTCCTGGCTGCCAAAGCCCTGCGGGTCCTCCTGCCAGAGCGGCCTATTTCCCTCCATTGAGGGGCGGGGCCAGTGTCAGAGGCATCTGGTTCTCAGGGACTCGCACAGGGCCTAGTAGTGGAGCTGGAAAATAACTGCACTGGGCGAATCCTGCACCCTCCCTGGGTGTGCTTCCTGTCCTGCAAAATGGGGCCAGTGTTTCTCGCCATGCAAAGGCCTCAAAACACGATGAGGCTCCAGCTAGTGAAGTGGGGGAAAGTGCCCCCGACAGGACCGCACAGGTACCAGGCACGCTGGCTGTCCAAACACTGGGTGCATTGGATGAGAGGATGCCAGGGTTCAGTTCTCAGCCCGCCGGCTCCAGGCTGGAAATAGAAAGTCAGGCACAGACCTTGTCTTGGTGGTTCAGATGGTAAAGAATCTGCCTGCCAATGCAGGAGACCCAAGTTCAATCCCTGGGTTGGGAAGATCCCCTAGAGTAGGGCATGGCAACCCACTCCAGTATTCTTGCCTGTAGAATTCCATGGACAGAGGAGCCTGGCGGACTATGGTCCATGGGGTGGCAGAGAGTCAGACACAAATGAGCAACTACCATTATCAGGCTAGAGGACAACACAGGACCTGGTACAGCCTGCCACCTCCTGGCCGCGCGCAGAACTGCACCTCCACGCACACCTCTGCTGTGGACCGCCATTCCCCTTGAGAGCTAAGAAAAGGAAGGCCCAGCGAGTTATCTGTGCTTGTGTGTTGCCGGGAGGAGCTGACTTGTTCAAAGCCATGCAGCCAGCCCGCTAAGCCAGGAAGAGCCAGCGGCACACCAACCTGGCTCTTCTGCTGACTTACTAGCTGTGTGACTGTGAGCATGCCACCTCTCCTGCCGTGAGCAAAGCCGGCAAGGACGGGCACCTCAGGGTGCCTCAGGGCCTACTGGTGAGGTCAGAGCCTCGGTCTAGCCGGGGTTCTTAAAACGGTGCTCCGACATGAGACACAGGTCTGTGACAGCAGCCTGTGCATCTTAAGCGACACACTGAGTAAGAGGCCCAGGGCGGGTCTAACAGCTTCGGCAGAACCGCAGAAGCTCCTGGGCCCACCCTGTCCCCGCGGGACACGCCAGTGTCTGCTGCTTCTGTCGCTAGCAGTCACAGGCTCTGCTAACACTACTGTCGCCTCCCATCTATGTTCATAATATTAAATTCCTCCTAGAGGTTAGTGAAAACAGAAGTTAATTTTTTTTCTTGTCCAAAGCCACAACTCCCCCGAATTCTTCTCCCTTCAGAATAGAGGGGCCCATAGACCCTGAAATGCTTCTCCCTTTGGACCAGAGGGGTCCACAGACCCCAGAGTCAGCACTTCTGGTCTAGATGGTGATGACGAACTGCATGCTGACTCAGCTCCCTCTGCACCACACCACTTGGCCTTTGGAGACAGGTGTAAAGACCCAGAACAGAAACATAAACCTTTAAAATGAACCTCAAAACCAACAAATGTAACTTATATGGGGAAAGAATCAGAAAAATAACGGAAACATGTGTAACTGAACCACTTTGCTGTACGCCTGAAGCTACCACAGCACTATAAATCAATATACTCCAATATAAAAAAAACAGACAGAACCCTAAACCAACCAAGCAGGTCTGGTGTGCAGGTGGGGCAGCCCAGGACCCAGGAGCCCTTAGCAGACCCCCAGTGGGGGCAGAATCAACTCTTGCGGAGAACCCTTTAGCAAAATGTCTTCAGGCTCCACACTACACACAGAGAGGCTGGAGAGCAAAACTCAGCAGCAAAGCAGAAATCTGCTGTGCTACCATCACAGCTAGGATTAGCTTGTGAGAAACCCCAGGAGAAGCGAGAGAGGGCAGAACCAACATCGCATGTATCCATTCAGCCATCTATCCACCCACCCACCCAACCTCCACCCTTGCTGCCTGCTGGATCCCCTGCCCCAGGCTGGGAGCGGACAAGGTCTGCGATCCAGGGAGGTAAGGGGGAACAGAGGGCATCCTGACTGCTGGTTAATGAGACAGACAGGATGCCTGGCCTCACGGCTCTTACACCCCAGCAGGAAAAGTGAGGTATTAACAGGGACTCAGAGACCCACACACAAGACTCAGTCATGAGTACAGAGAAAAACATCAAAGCGAGAGGTGATGGCACCCGGTGTACCAACGAGCTCAGGGTGTGCATGGAGTGTTGCCCTGCTTTCCAGGGCTGGACCCGAGGCTTCCGGCGACCCACCCAAGGATAGCGGGTGGGAAAGCCAGGACTCCAACGAGCATCTGGCCTCCACGTCAGGAGCCCCTTCGCTCGGGCACTCATGAAGCACCCCGCCGTGCCCTCTGTGTTCTGACGGTGCCGTCCCGCGGCCCACCTGAGCAGGTCCTCACCTCTAGGTCACAGAAGAGCAGGGGGCTCCGGTAGGTGTGGGCCAGCTTCACCACGGTGTTCCGGTGGATGCTGCAGTGGCTGTCCCGCCCAGCTGCAAAGAAGCCACGCCGGTCACCTCCACCTTCGTGGTTGTGACGGAGGAAGCACCAGGCCCAGGAGGTCACGTCCCCTCTCTGGGCCACAGTTTCTACCTTCTTCGAGTGACAGGCCTGTTCTACCTTTTTTTCAGGGCAGTCAAGATCATCAGATCAGAAAACAGGCTAAAGGGACTTAACAGAGTCGGAATAAACGCATGAGTTTCCTCATCTGTGAAATGAGGAGCATAACAGCACCTACTCTGCTGAGTTACTACAGAAAGTCCGTGAACGAATACACAGAAGTGACCTGGCGTTCACTTCTTCACCAAAGCTTATTGAGAATAATGTGAGCCAGGCCCTTCGTGCCAGGAACTGGCAGTGCAGCCGGGGGAAGGGGGCAGACACACCATCAGTGTAGGTAGAAGGGTGAGGGGTCTGACAGAGGCCTGCATGGACACCCCGAGGGCCCAGACAGCAGGGCTGGTCAGGACAGTGTCCCCTAGGGACAGAAAATTGGGGTCAGACACATAAAAAAGAGGAAAAAGTATTTATGAGAAGCTACATGGTACAGTCATTAAAGGCAAGGGCCCTGGAATATGACCAGCTAAGTACGAACTCTGCTCTACCACCGTCTCGCTATGGGGCCTTGGACAAGTCACCTAACCTCGTGACCAGCTTCCTTCACTGTAAAAGAGAGACAACAGCACCTGTCTCAATAGCACTTTTTGTGAAAATTAAGCGATACAGAAACAAAGTGCTTAGAGCGGAGTCTGGTCTGCAGTGAGTACTCAATATAGCTTAGCCATATTTTTTTAAGGTTTTTTTCTTTTTAATATGGATCATTTTTAAAGTTTGTATGGAATTTGTTACAATATTGTTCCTGTCTAATGTTGTGGTTTTTTGGCCAGATGGCATGTGGGATCTTAGCTGTCTGACCAGGTATTGAAGCCTCACCCCCTGCACTGGAAGGCGAAGTCTTACCAACTTGAGCGCCAGGAAAGTTCCCGAGGTTAGCTACTATTATCTCCACTGTTACCATTACAGAGTCTCGGAGAACTATCCGAAGAAGAGTAAGAGGAGACGAGCCACCAGGCACCCCAGGGCAATGATGTCAGCAGAATCAACCTGGCAGAACGATAAGCTCCGACTTGCACGGAGTCCAACACGGGCCCACCCACGGCAGCAGGCAGGGGAGGCACTCACCCCCTGTGGCGAGGAAGGCCACCTTCCCCAGGAAGAAGGCTGCGTCCAAGTGGCACAGGGACTCCTCCACGCTCTGCAGGCTGTGGCGGCCAGGCCAGGGCAAGAAAACAAGCAGAGGAATACCTCACAACAGAGAAGGCAGAAGAAGCCCCCACGCCTCTGATCCCAGAGAGGCCAGGGCATGAGATGAGGGTGACAGGAGACAGCCCTGGAGGAACACTTTGTCCTTTTGTAGCTTTAAACTGCTTCTAATTACAAAGTGAGTCAAGTTTGTGAAGCCATCAAATAGTAAATACTGGTGTACAACTAAAAAGTAAAACTCCCCAGCACCACCTCTAGTTTTAACTCCCCAGAGATGACTGCCACAATAGTTTGGGGTGTAATTCTTCTGGAATTTTCTTCATATGCAAATACAGACAGTGATATGTATAAGCAGCCAGTTGGGTCTAATTGGGTTCGATGTCTCTATTACATTCTTTGGAATGACCGCACCGTACCCCAAACTAACTGCTTGCCCTGTGGTGGACATTTAAATGGTCTCCATTTTCACCATCACAAAGAACGCTGCATCAATATTGTTTCCTACATCTACTAAGCAGATGTTTCTGTAGAACAGATGCTAGAAGTGGAAGGGCTGGGTCACAGTATGTGTCTTTTCAAAGTGTGGATAACTGTTGCTGAATTGCTTTCCAGTAAGATGACAACAATTTTAAGTCATATCAGTTGTATGAAAACATTCTTTTTCTCTAAACAAGGGCAACTTGACCTGCTGGGTTGAGGCCTTCACTCACTGGTGTCCAGGGAGTGATGAAAGACTCTGTTGTCTTCCAGGCCAAAAGCCATCTCGGTCGGGCTTCATGAATGAACAAGGCCTGAGACCAACAGCCCCATGGCACAGATGGTTCTCTGGTGAGCTTTCTGGTGAACAGAGAGACCTCACCCAAACAGCAACAGATCTGTGAGCCAGGGAGCCCATGGCAGGTCTCAGCCCTTTCTTGCCCCGCCTGGGCCTAAGTTACTGCTGACTGGTTCCCAGCAGTCAGGTCGTGCAGTCTGGACTCAATCTTTGGGTCTGCTGTCTCCGTGCCCCCCAGTTCTCAGGCGTTTCTACCATAGCCTTCCCTTATCCCCCACCACGGAACTAGGGGTCTGCCCTGGTTTCTGTGCTGGACCCTGTGTCCTTAGCCGCTGTCTCCAGGAAGGAGGGGAGGCCTTCTACCTGTATTCCCTAGGTTGGCTGCAGTCCTGACCCCAGGGTGGCCAGCACCGTGGGGGGGCCAGGCCAGGCCACAGGCATCAACATCACCCATGCTGCCACTGCCCCAGCCCCAGAGTGGACTGGGCTCTGACCCTGCCCAGGCCTGGACGGTCCTCTACACAGGCTGTATTCCTGCCTTTACACCAGCCCTCCACCTGGGACATTCTGCTCACGGTCATCCTTGCCTGGCTAACTCCTCCTCACCTCTCAGGTGTTTTTTTTAACTGACTGATTGCCACGTGTGGCTTGTGCGATCTTAGTTCCCTGACCAGGGATTGAACCCAGGCCCCCACAGTGAAAGCACTGAGTCTTAACCACTGAACCGCCAGGGAATTCCCTTCGGTGTCTATGTAGATGTCACGTCCGCCAGGAAGTCTAGCTTGACCTAAGTCCTCAGAGTCAGAGGTCTTGTTCAGGCTCTCACAGTCCCAGGCTTCCCCCTTTGACAGTACACATCACAGGTACTGTAACTGTCTGTTCAAAAGTCCAGATTCCTCCCCTAACGGATCTTGTTCTCAAGGTCCATTTCACTCACATCTGTGCTGCTCTCAGGGAGGCAAAGCAGGCCCCGGAGAGCATTAGATAAATGACAGATGGCGCTGCTGGCATTTGCCAGCGTCTTTTAAACGTCTTGCGTTGGCACTGGCTCCTCCCTCCTCACCCTCTAGGTTGCCCCCAGGCAGTCTCTCCCTGTCTCCTCTCCTTCCCTTGACAAGTGAGGCCACCGTCCCAGCACAGCCCTAAGCCGCATCTGAGCACTGACAGCCCCATCCCCTGGCTCTCACCTGTGTTTGCTGTGCATCCCCTGGCTCTCACCTGTGTTTGCTGTGCAGGTTGACCACGAACACAATCAAGTCAATTCGGGGCCGATTCACGCTGCAGGGCAGAGGGAGGGACCTTGCTAAGTGGCTGAAAAACAAGAGATCGCAGGACTCAAGACACATGCACCCACATCACAATGACCGTTCACACGCTACCCTTTGTAGGGGAAGAGGCTGTCAAAAGCTCCTCCCCTATTCACCTGAAGCTTCTGTGTGTGTTTTTAAAATATTTATCTGGCTATGCCAAGTCTTCGTTGTGGCACATAGAATCTTCGATCTCTGTTGCTGTATGTGGGATCTTTGCAACCTGCAGGGATTTTTTTTTTTCTTAGTTGTAGCTTGTGCGATCTAATCCCTGACCAGGGATCAAACCCGATCCCTCTGCATTAGGAGCGTGGAGCCTTAGCCACTGCACCACCAGGGAGGCCACCACAGGAAGCTTTTGTGGGCAAGACTCCTCAAGTGAGCACAGAGGCAGGGCAGAGCTGATCTTATTCAGATTACCCCTGCTTTACTCTCCCTACCAGAAAGTTTAGTAACTGCTTTGCCAAGAGGGGGTTGGGGATATAAGATGGCATCTAGCCATCTATCCTGAATGCTGCGAGGGAGGCCAGGCTCAGAAGGGGAGGGGAAGGTGTTAGACTATGAAGTTTAGGGGTTAAGACTGAAGCCCTTTGGAGTGAGATACAAGTGGGTTTAAATCCCAGTCTGTCAACTATCAGCTGTGTGACATTGGGAAGTCACCCTCAACATTCCTGTAAGTACTTGGTCTCAGATTGTCAAATATCCACCTGAAGCTTTTTTTTTTTTTGAATCCTCTATTTCTGCCCATTTCCATTTATTTCTATTACTCATCTGCCCCTACCCCTCAGCTTCTAATTCAAGAATACCAAAAAGTATACAAAATATAACAAAAGTTAAAACACACACACATATTCCTAAAAGTTCAGTTACCTAAAAATTACGACTATTAGTATTAGAAAATTTTTCTATCTTTCCATGTACAAATGTATACACATTCAGACACTAGAATACAGTAGATGGAATCTAAAAATAGGATAACTGTATTTCCTTTTTTGGTAATGATTTCCATCTTGCTCAAGGAAGGCAATTTTGTCCACATTTTCCTTTAACTCTGATGCTAATTATTCTTTTAATCTTTTCCTATTTCTGAGCTACGGGGGTTGAGTTTATCGGTGATTGTGTTTGGTGTCCTATAGCCCAAGAGCCTGGTGAGACAGGTAGGGCACAGATGGACCTATAAACAATCTTTATTTCGAGGCAAAGATGATGTTCTTGCTAGGAAAGGGCATCTCCAATTCCCATAAAGGAAATCCCCTTTAGATTTGGATCATTCAACACAGACCCTTGGAGCTTGTCTTTCAATCGGGGAGAATGACACCCACACATCTTCAGTCACTTGACTCCTGCCAGCAGCTGTTTCTACTCCCTATCAGTTAGAAAAAGGAAAGCAAAATATACTTTAGTCACCTTTTCTCCAAATTTGGGGAGTATCTGAGTAACTAACTGTTCTGGGCCAAGTACTGCTCAAGGCAGTGGGGCTTCTTCACCAGCCAGCAAAAGTGAAAGTCCCTGCCCTCAAGGGGCTAACTTTGGGGTAGCAGACTGGAAACAAGTAAACAAACAAGTGAACGAGGAAATTTCTTTTTAAAAAAAAAAAAGCTCTGGCCAGTTTTATTAAAGAAAAATTGTACCTGGTTTCCTTTTCACCAGTCTGTCCCGGCATGCGTCTAATAATATCAGAATCACCTGGATCAATGATAGCCAGTGTGCATACTCTGTGGTACTTTCCACATGCTGTGCCCAATTCAATATTATTGCCACTGTAGTGATGGACATCAGTTTTGGCCAACGTGGCATAATATGGAAATTTCTTTATAGTGACAGAGACTTCCTTTTTAAGTGCTAGAGGGAAACAGATAAACTGGCGTGACAGGGAAGTGACAGAGGATGCTTTACATGGACAGATGACGCGTCAGGACGGAGACTCCGAGCGGTGGGTCAAAACCCGCCCCACCTGCGCCGGGCTCTCTGGCCTTCCGCTCCACCCACACCCACTCCACCCGCCTCCTCGCTCTCCCTTGCGCCGAGGCCAGCGATCGGACATCTCCAGCGCAGGCTACTTACACCTTCAGCTCTGAGGTGCAGTCCTCCTTGAGCATCGAATCGGCCAGCTGCTGCAGAAGAGCATCTTCCGTGCCCACCAGCTGCCCAGAGAGAGAAGGCGGCCAATGGATCCCTGCATAACAGCAGCCCCGCCGCGGGGCCCGGACAGCCGCG
>SJYA01007750.1:0-17587 GCA_006410615.1 Neotragus moschatus | reverse complement strand
AACATGTATACTATCATGTAAGAAACGAATCGCCAGTCTAGGTTCAATACAGGATACAGGATGCTTGGGACTGGTGCACGGGGAGGATCCAGAGAGTTGATGTGGGGTGGGAGGTGGCGGGGGGAAGGTTTAAGATTGGGAACTCATGTTTTTTATTAATTATTAAAAAAAAAAACACACACTTTTAGTACTAGTAGTTGGAAAACATATGAAGTAACTGATGATGTTTTATCTGGCACGCTCACTTTAGAAAGCATTTGGACGACATCTTCTAGAGTTAAATATATCTACCTAGACATGTAAGAGAGAGGAATGAAAATCAATGTCCACAAAGGTCTTTGACAAAATATGTTCATGGAAGGTTTATTCATAATAACAAACAACTGGCAATAAATTAAATGCATATCAAAAGATAAACGAGTAAACGTATTTTTCCTTTATAAGGGAATCCTACAAAGCAATAAAAAGAACAAAGTATTGTGGCTATATATATATATCTTATGTATAGATTATTTATATACATAATGGAATATTATTCAGTGATGATAAAGAAAGAAATCACTTCTTGTAACAACTTGAATGGACCTTGAATATACTATGCTGAGTAAAATAGGCCAGACAGGGAAAGAAAAATGCTATATGATCTCACTTTTATGTGGAATCTAAAAGGCTGGATTCATAGAAATAGAAAGTGGAGTGGGAAACACTAGTCAAAGAGTATAAATATTCAGTTACAAGAAGATGAATAGCTTCTGGAGAAATAATGCACAAAATGGTGACTATAATTAACATCTGTATTGTATACTTGAAAATTGCTGAGAAAATGTGTCTCAAATATTCTCAACACACACACACACACACACACGCACACACACACACACACACACACACATATATACTCATAAACTTTATTATATGAGATAATGGAAGTGTTAATTGACTTTAGTATGGTAATCATTTCATAGGGTCGGACATGACTGAAGTGACTTAGCAGCAGCAGCAAGTGTACTAAATTATCAATTTGTACTCTATAAACTTACGTATCTCGTATGTCAATATACTTCAGTACAATTAGAAAAAAGTCAGCCCTGTGTTATCTCAAGGTAGGGAATCAACTACAAAGTGGCATAAAATAATCTGCGGGTGGCAAAATTACTTTATTTCTTGATTGCTGTGATAGTTAAATGAGTGAACGTATTTGTAGAAACTCACAAATAGCTTTCACTTAGAATATCTTAATTTTATTTATGTGAATTATTATTTAATTTAAAAGTAAGATGAACAAAAATGTAAATATAAAAGACAAATTGAGACTTTCCCCCCAAAGCAACATTACAAAAAGCAAATCAACAAAATATATTCAAGGAACTCAAAGTATGTTATTAAAAATTTTGCAAGAGAAAATAAAGAAAAAGAACTTTTTCTGACAGTCCTAATATCAGGAGAACAAAACAGAAAAGAAAAAACAACACCCAAAGGTAACAGCTTAAAAATCAATTGACCAATCCAAGAAAATCAGCTAAAAAAAGAAAAGCATACAGTTTCCAGTTAAGAGTTGAATACACCCCTCTAGATCATCACAGAGCACCTGGCTGGGCTTCCTGTATTGTACAGCAACTTCTCATCCACAATCTATTTTACACANAAGGTAACAGCTTAAAAATCAATTGACCAATCCAAGAAAATCAGCTAAAAAAAGAAAAGCATACAGTTTCCAGTTAAGAGTTGAATACACCCCTCTAGATCATCACAGAGCACCTGGCTGGGCTTCCTGTATTGTACAGCAACTTCTCATCCACAATCTATTTTACACAGGGTAATGGCACCCCACTCCAGTACTCTTGCCTGGAAAATCCCATGGACGGAGGAGCCTGGTAGGCTGCAGTCCATGGGGTCACTGAGAGTCGGACACGACTGAGTGACTTCACTTTCACTTTTCACTTTTATGAGTTGGAGAAGGAAATGGCAACCCACTCCAGTGTTCTTGCCTGGAGAATCCCAGGGATGGGGGAGCCCGATGGGCTGCCGTCTATGGGGTCGCACAGAGTCGGACATGACTGAAGTGACTTAGCAAATGTATATAGATCTATGCTACTTTCTCCATTCATCTAGAGAGATGAGGCAGCCTCAACAGGGAGGTGATATATGGCTGATTTGCTTTGTTGTGTGGTAGAAACCATCATAACATTGTAAAGTGATTTCCTCCAATTAAAAATTAAATTGAAAAAAAAAAGTTAAATGCATCTTAATGACAACACAAGAGGGAGCCCTACAGTTACAAAATTAAGAATACCAGCCTCCCGTTCTAAGAGTACAAGAAAATCAGTTTCACAGAAACATGAATCCAGAAAAAGAGTATGTTCAGATCCCATATAAAGTCATTAAAGGAAAAAAGCCAAGCAAAACAACATTGCTACAGGAAATAACTGTGCCTTTGTAGTGAAAACCAAGCTGCACTGTGCAGATTCTATTTCAAATAAAGGATTTGTTGCCTCAGCTGATGGCAGTGCTGTAGGTAGGCAGGCTTCAGCTGTCTGCCTGTCCGGGCTTTTTGACAGCAACATAGACACCTCAACCAAATAACCATCCTTTCTGTAGCAGCCACCCTCAAACACTGATTATCACAGTTTTATAAACTCTTGGCTATATTGGCCCAACCCAGGACGCCTCTACGGAGCTCGCCATCAGATCAGCTGATACTGACACTAGAATGCCTTTAGCTTGACTTCTCTCCCTGCCCAATACATTCTCCTCATTCCACAGGTGTTAATTCCAAGCACTTTTAAATACATATTCTATATTCCAGGGGGTCTTAGAGTATGCTTCCCAGGGAACACAACCTGCAAAAGCCTGAAAGGCTACTTATAAAACAGGTGGAAACTAATCAATTATTTCAAAATAAGCTAAAAAATAAAATAAGAAGTGATAAAAGATGTAAAATAACAACAAAGATCAGAATTCAAAATAATTTTGTCATGCGTGGTTGGAAAAACAGACGTTTGTGGAAACAGGAACATTAGGAAGCACCTAGAAATGAAAGAAAAACCATTTATTTCATCAATGAATCTAAACCTGGAGGAAAAGAAGACTGAATAAACATGCGAAATAGTAGATGTGAACAGAGTGAAAAAAAATAGAGAAAAAGATAAAAATAATTCTAGAGAATATATTTTCTAGAATTATGTTGTTACAAAAAGTTTGTGACCAGGCAAATACTAATGCATGATACTAAAAGTTACAGTGCTTTTTTCTGCTGGCAAAAAAGGGAAGTGTAATGAGGTGTTAGTAATATACTTTTGACCCACTTATGTCACTTTGCGATAATTTATTGACATAAAATTATGATTTGTACACTTTTCTGCAAGTTGTTTTGTTTCCATAAAAAGGCAATTATAAGATAATGTTCTTTCATGAATATGATTTATTCTGAATGAGGATATTAATGTCAATATTTTCTGTTCTATGCATTTCTTGTTTGTTTGTTTGCTTTCTGAGAACTGTTTGTTTTTATGTTTTGATCAAGTCTTCTTCAGATGTCTGACAACCCTTCCTTGTTCACATGCATTCCAAACTAAAGCAACAAAAAGTGCAATTAGAAGCTCTCTGTATTTAGGTCTTCCTTGTGAACTGATAGAGAAGGCAATGGCAACCGACTCCAGTACTCTTGCCTGGAAAATCCCATGGACAGAGGAGCCTGGTAGGCTGCAGTCCATGGGGTCACCAAGAGTCGGACATGACTGAGCGTCTTCACTTTCACTTTTCACTTTTATGCATTGGAGAAGGAAATGGCAACCCACTCTGGTGTTCTTGCCTGGAAAATCCCAGGGACAGAGGAGCCTGGTGGGCTGCCATCTATGGGGTCACACAGAGTCGGACATGATGGGCTCCATTATAGGAGAGTCAGGCAGAGAAATGTCACTTATTTAGTTGAGGTAGCCTCTAACTTCCAGGCACCTCTTGCAGGAAGATATTCTTCTGTTTCTTAATGGAACTGTTTAAGACTGGCTGTCAATCTCCTGGGATCTGAGCGTGGGAAACAATCTGGGGATGCTCCAGTTTACAAAACCACTCACATCCAAGCCTCTGTGTTCAGTATAGCTCCTCACATTTGTCTCAGATCTGCCTTATATCTCTAGTCTAAAATTCCCCTAATTTAATTGCCATAAAACAAAACTTCCACTCTTACTACCAAGAAACATAAAGCCATGCTACTCAAATGGCAGTCTGCTGTCCAGTGCCAATCTATGAGCTCTAAGATGAGTATATGAATTGAATGTGAGTATTAAGCAACTTTTATAGAATTTTATATTATTGAAGCATCAAATCAGTGGACATACCTCTTGAAGAAGAGAATATGAAGACTTATTTTTTCATTTCATTTTTATAATTGTTCATTTTTATTATGTTTTGCTGAAGTATTGGCTTGTAATCAAACGGAAAAATAAAACTAACTGGTCCCTCGTGGCAGATGATTTGAGAAGCTCTGGTTGAGAATCTGGGTTCCTTGAAGTGAAGTGAAAGTGTTAGTCGTTTCAGCCATGTCCAACTCTTTGCAACCCATGGACTATAAGCCCACCAGGCGCCTCTGTCCTTAGAATTATCCAGGCAAGAATACTGGAGTGGGTAGCCATTCACTTCTGAGAATTTCGTGACCCAGGGAACAAACCCACACCTCCAGCACTGCAGGCAGATTCTTTACGGTCTGAGCCACCAGAAGACTTTAAACCAATCTCACTCATTTTGTGGCCTCCAAGAATCTCAGTTGTGAGGATGATGGTCAGACACAGTTCTGTGCTGTGAATTATTTGCTTTTAGTTGATTTTGCGCCTTGTGTCAGTCTATTTTCAGCACTCTCTCTTCTCCTTGGAACTCTTTTTTTTTTTTTTTGCTTCTATATATTTCTTTAATATCTTCTGTGTGTTATCCTTTCCTGTTTGACTTATGAGTATATGTGTGTGTATATATATATATATATATATATACACACACACATATATATATATATACATATACATATATTACTCCTGCTATAATTTTGGTAACTTTACGGGTAGAATAGAGAAGGCAATGGCACCCCACTCCAGTATTCTTGCCTGGAAAATCCCATGGACAGAGGAGTCTGGTAGGCTGCAGTCCATGGGGTCGGGAAGAGTTGGACACTACTGAAGCGACTTAGCAGCAGCAGCAGCAGCAGCAGGGGTAGACTATTGGGCTCCCCTGGTAACTCAGTTGGTAAGGAATCCAGCTGTAACGCAGGAGATCCCTGTTTGATTCATTGGTTGAAAAGGTCCACTGGAGAAGGAATAGGCTACCCATTGCAGTATTCTTGGGCTTCTCTTGTGCCTCAGCTAGTAAAGAATACACCTGCAATACAGGAGACCTGGCTTCAATCCCTGGGTTGGGAAGATCCTCTAAAGAAGGGAATGACTACCCACTCCAGTATTCTGGACTGGAGAATTCCACGGACTGTATAGTCCATAGGGTCACAAAGAGTTGGACATGACTAAGCAACTTTCACTTTCTTTTCACTTTCAGGGGTAGAACATACATGTTCAATCCCAAAAGGTTTACCTATAATTTTAAAAATAGATTCCATGACAAAATTATTAAGTCAGTACTGCTGCTGCTGCTGCTACTGCTGCTAAATAGANTCCAGTATTCTGGACTGGAGAATTCCACGGACTGTATAGTCCATAGGGTCACAAAGAGTTGGACATGACTAAGCAACTTTCACTTTCTTTTCACTTTCAGGGGTAGAACATACATGTTCAATCCCAAAAGGTTTACCTATAATTTTAAAAATAGATTCCATGACAAAATTATTAAGTCAGTACTGCTGCTGCTGCTGCTACTGCTGCTAAATAGATTCAGTCGTGTCCAACTCTGTGCGACTCCATAGATGGCAGCCCACCAGGCTCCCCCATCCCTGGGATTCTCAAGGCAAGAACACTGGCGTGGGTTGCCATTTCCTTCTCCAATGCATGAAAGTGAAAAGTGAAAGTGAAGTCGCTCAGTCATGTCGGACTCTTTGCAACCCCATGAACTGCAGTCTTCCAGGCTCCTCCATCCATGGGATTTTCAGGGTAGAAATATAATATTCAAAAGCTAATAAATACAGAGACACTAAAGTACTTGGCTTCAGTATCACTAAACCATGACAGGCTACATATATACAAAACAAATAATGAGATTGCATACAAAATAGTTTGATTAACAACATTAAAATAGCATCTATATTTAGCCTATTAAAAATGAGCCTATTAAAATATAAATGAAATTTTTCCTCAGGAATAATTTGGAAGAAACCAATAATAAAAATTCAATAAATTCTAAAAATAAAATGTATCAATCACATTCTCTCACTAAGACAAAAATCTATAAATAAACAGAAGACTTTTAAATATCAGCAAGGAATTACCTATAATAAGTAAATATTCCATTCTAAAAAAATATTTGGGTAATAAATGACAATTTCAAACTCAGGAAGAACAAAACCACACAATAAATTGGCCAATGTCATAATATAGTAACTGAAAATGCCTTAATTATTTGACTGGTAAGAATGAACATAATACAAAAAGCGTTAATCCAAAAACTGAAAACTGGGAGACAAAAATGGAAATAGAGGTAGTAAATTAAAAATATGATAATGTTATTGACAGTTTTATACCCTTTGATTTAATGATCTAAATAAAGTTAATAGAGAGGATACAGTTACATTTTACCCTGTAAATAGAGGTCATACATGAAATGTGAACTTCAGTTTTAATCATTAAGCTTTAAAATAATATTGGTAAGTAACAGCATGTAGAGAAGACTGCACACAAGGAGCTGAATGTGTCTGTAATTCAGGTCACATGAGTGATGGGAAAGGATCAGATTATCATCATAGCTGTCTCAAACACCTGTTCAGTTCAGTTCAGTTCAGTTCAGTCGCTCAGTCGTGTCCAACTCTTTGCGATCCCATGAATCGCAGCATGCCAGGCCTCCCTGTCCATCACCAACTCCTGCAGTTCACCCAGACTCATGCCCATTGAGTCGGTGATGCCATCCAGCCATCTCATCCTCGGTCATCCCCTTCTCCTCCTGCCCCCAATCCCTCCTAGCATCAGAGTCTTTTCCAATGAGTCAACTCTTCGCATGAGGTGGCCAAAGTACTGGAGTTTCAGCCTCAGCATCATTCCTTCAAAAGAAAACATCTGTTAACCAAGATTAACCCTACTGTGTAATGCAAGAGACAGAAAGTACAAAAATCACAAAGAGACAAATGTCAGCTTAATTGTGGGAAAATGGCAATGAGAGCTGAAAACAACAGGGATGTACATTCTGTGATACCCATTCAGGGCAGGCTTGTTTCCCTGGAGATGTTGATGATAGGGATTTCTGGACAAGTGAGAGGTAGGATGAGGTAAATACCCAAGGCATTCACTGTCTTATACATTCAGATGGCAAATTTGAAACGAGGAGCTCTTCTTTTTAATAAATTTAGTGTAAAATACTACAGAGACATCTTTTCAGCCTCAGGCAGGATTGGCTGGTTATTATTTCTTGTTCATTTATATAGCATATCTTTTAATTGCATAAGTAGTGGTTCAAAGGAGTGATCAAAAAAGGCACTGAGAAGCACCATTTCTTGAGAGTCAAGGAAATAAAAGGTCCTTGGAGAAATGTGTAAAGTCTTGTTTAATATGTTAATAGAGACTTATATTCTGTGCAGCTTCACATATTACATATGCTTTAAAAAAAATCTTACCCATTAGATGCAAAAAAACAGCTTAGTGAGGTTAAAAAAAAAGAAAATCATATTATCCCTATTTTCTATATTTTTAGATTTAGAGAACAACTACAGCTATAGGAAAGTCATGACCTAACCAGTGTCAACTTAAAATTTTCTAATTACTAGTACAGTAACCTTTTACCACATCATGTCACATTCCTAGATCCAAAGTGCCTTCTGGCCCAAGCACCTCATTATAAACTGGACACAATCCTTAACAAAAAAGACCATAAAGATTTTTGGCAAACAAGCCAAACATAGGGCAAGAGATAATGGTTGTTAAGACAGTTTTGAGAACCATAAATCTGGGTAAAGAAGAGTAGGAAAGATATGTTTTAGTGACAGACACTTTGCTATCTCCTTTAATCTTTGCAATAACCTTGAGATAAGCATGTACCAAGACCGCTTTACATAAAAGAACATTAAGCCCCCACAATATCAAACAACTCATGCAAGGCTATATACAGTTATACAGATAAATAGATTAGAAACTTTAATGACTTAAACAGTTAGTGATGCATTTGTCCCAAATGTGTGTGTACTGTTTGAAAAGTGTTTTAATTATGAAGTCTTAGTAGAAAACCCCTTCTTCAGGATCATTTTCCGAATGGCCAGCTGTACATCTTTGTTCCTGAGGCTGTATACCACAGGGTTCAACAGTGGGGTGATGATGGTATAGGTCACTGTCACCAGCCTGTCTTTACCTGATGTATTAATATGTTTGGCTGAGGGTCTCAGGTAGACAAAAGAAGCACAGCCATAGTGGATGATGACCACAATGAGATGAAAGGCACAGGTGGAGAATGCTTTTCGCTTGCCTTCAACTGATGGTATCTTCAAGATAGTAGAGACAATAAATCCATAAGAGATGCAGATGAAGATCAAGGGCATAATAAGTACTAAGACTCCGCAGATAAAGATGATGAGTTCATTAATGTCATTTCCAGCATAGGCAAGATGAATGACTGGTGAAATATCACAAAAGTAATGGTTGATCTTGTTGGAGCCACAGAAAGGGAGGCTAAAGACCAAAGTTGTTCCTAACAGAGATATTAGGAAACCACTAACAATGCAAGTTGATATGAGTTGCCCACATACCCTCCAGCTCATGAGAATGGGGTAGTGCAAAGGCTGACAGATGGCAGCATAGCGATCATAACCCATCACTCCCAGAAGCAGGCAATTGGTGACAGCGAAACCAAGAAAGAAGTACATCTGTGAAGCACAACTCACAAAGGACAGGGTCCTGAGGACAGAGAGCAGATTGATAAGCATCTTGGGCAGGATGACAATTGTGTAGATCTCAGAGGTAGAAAGGACACATAAAAAGAAGTACATGGGTGTGTGGAGGCTGTGATCCAAGCAGATGACTGAGATGATGGTGATGTTTCCACTCAAGATGATCAAATAGAGGCAGAGAAAAATCACGAAGAGGACAAGCTGCAATTCCCCAAGACTGGAGAAACCCAGCAGGAGGAACTCAGTAACACAGGAGGAATTAGCCATGGAGAATTGATCCTACAGAATAAAGTCAATATGATCCGTCCATAGACCACTGGAGCTGAGAAATCAAGGAGACTTACCCTTCATAAAGTAACCATTCTGGGTATGAAAGAGAAACAGGAGGATTGTAAAGTAGCCAAATATTACGCTAAATTAATGTGCACCCACAGTGATAACTTTCTGCTAATGACTTTAGCAGTGAACCTGGGGACACATGTTTACATATAAGGTACAGATGCTTGCTCAAATAAAGCCTATTCCTCATGCTTTGAAGACTTACATAGTCCCAACTTACAAACATATATAGTCTCTGTTTAGGTCTTTTTTTATATATAATTTATTTTTTATTTATAATAATTATTATTTCAAGTGATCATAGTTTCATTCATATTAATACATGTTTTCTATAAACAATAGCACCAATATCTGAAAATCTACCTCCCATTTGCTTTCAATACATTCCTCATCTAGGGCAATATCTATTGAACTGTTTTGTGTTGCTTGTCCTTAGAATAGAGTTTCCTTTCATTGCTAATCACATACCCCATTTTCATGCAGTTTTCATTAAAATTAATTTGAATTAGAACTACAGATACTGTCTTGGAACTAGTTTTATAATTTTGCTACTTACTCTTACAGGACATTAGGCTTGATTTCCTCTTACAGAAAAAGAGTGGCTAGAATAATTAAGTTTTGCTTCAGTATTCATCAGTTGCACACTTGATTATATATCTTATCCTTGATATACCTGACTTGGAAACCCAACAGTCTATTGTTCCCAGTTCTGTCTCTAAATTTTTAAGCAGTGAGGCTCAGATACATTCCCTAAGGCTTCTGATACAGTTCTTATTGCTGGTACTAGATTATATATTTTTTTAATTAAAACATTCTTATCCTCTCCCACTTCACACTTAAATCTGTTCCTTTATCTGGATTCTCTATCCCAACAAAACTTTTCAAAATCTTCTTAGTCATCCATGTTGTAAATTTCTGAGGAATAATTAAACACTTGAAAATTCTCATCCTCCAATTTGTTTTGATCTACAATACTTCTAGGATCCATTTCTTTTCCTCTGCCGGAAATCAGCTCTTATCTGAACTATTACCCAGAGCTTTATGAATGGGCTCCCAGGATTCCACCTGGTCCCACTCTAAGCCAGCTTCCACAATAGCAATACAGTTTTCTTTCAATAGGACAAATTCTATCCTATTAATAAACTCAATAACTTGCAATTATCAATAAAGTTAAAGCAACTGTATTTTGTCTTTCATATTTTCTCAAATGTACCTTTCCACTCATAACTTCCACCACATAGTCCTTTATCTTATCATTGAGAAAATGCATTTAGGCTTTGAGAAAATTTGAACAGTCATATCATTTTTAATATCATCCCCTACATCTGGAAATAGTCCATGCTTTATATTTATGATTTTCCTTCTCTTCTTTTGAGAAACTTCCTTAAATTCCCATCTAAAATAACACATGCTCATTGATCCTTCCTCCAACTTCCTAATCATGTTTTATAGCTTTCTCTCCATTTCCTTAGCAATCACTGGAATCTTATTTCTTTTGCCACTAGTATTATATATTCATGTTTATCTCCAAATATAATAACTTGCCTGAGACAGAAAATGCATCTCAGCACTTACCATGGTGTCTAGTATATACCAGTTACTTGAAAATTTGTTGAAACAACAAACGACCAAGGATTTCAGTTTCTTTTCTAAATTATTTCAAAACTCAAAAGGTAGATAGCATTTGATTTCATAGATTTTCTGTACTTGTTCCACTGATATTAATTTACCATACAATATTAACCTTCTACTTCAAAAATTTTGTATAAAAAAATCTAACAATTATCTAAATGCATACACAAAACATACATTAAAAATTGTTGTTGTCTCATTTTCTTTTCTAATTGCCAATTGATTTTTTCCATTATCTGCTTAACCAAACTTCTCCATTTTAATTTTAAAAGCACTTTATTGATGGCTTTAAAGTCTTTTAAAGGCTTCCCTTTTGGCTCAGCTCATAAATAATCCACCTGCAATGTGGGACATCTGGATTCGATCCCTTGCTTGGAAAGATCCCCTGGAGAAGGGAAAGTCTACCCACTCCAGTATTCTGGCCTGGAGAAATCCATGGACTCTATAGTCCAAAGGATCACAAAGAGTTGGACATGACTGAGTGACTTTTACTTCAAAGTCTTTTAAGAATAACACTATTTCTATCATTATTTGATCTTCTGCATAGACAAATATTTAGCAAAATTTTGAAATAGGATTAAAATCAAAAGCTTTAGATCTTCTTTTGTTATCTTTGAATTGTCTTATCTGTAAACTTTATAAGAAATACACACTGTGCTTTTGACCAGAACAAAGACTCTTCTATTATTCTTCCTAAGATACCATCTCTACATTTTCAATTTCCTGGTTTATTGCTTTGAGTATTTTTTCTTTCATAATATCATCCTCAGAAAGAACAGTGACTAGTTGTCCAAAGCAAGATGGAGTTTCTGAGAAGAAAGACACACCACATTACTCAATGGCTATTCCATGACACTCCCCTGCCAACTTCTGCAATATGTCATATACTTTTTCAAACTCATCCTGGGGACCTATGTGGGAATTGAAGTTTGAGAATAATTTATTATGAAAAGTTTTGGATATACTTAACCTGCTTTAAGATTCTGCATAAAATAGTTGGCCAATAGAAGATAATGTAATCTTGAAAACAAAGATATAATAGCTCCTTCCCCCCCCCCAAAAAAAAAGCTTTTAGAAAGATGAAAGGAGGGAAAAAGAAAAGGAAAATGGGGTAATTAAGCTGTCTTCACAAGTGGAAAAAGTAAATTGATCTCTTATTATCTTCCTCAATCACTCTTTGACACCTGTAAGATAAAGTTAATACCCTTACTTTGGTTAAAAAGATAAATAATTCTCCTCCATATATCCTTTAAATATACAACACACTGGAATTGTACTGACATACTTACAGTTTTCCGTATGCCATCATATTTCAAGATGTCATGCAGAGAGAGAGAGAGATCTCAGACTTCAATTTCCTTTTGCCTTCATCTTTGATCCACTCATTCTTTACACTTTTTAAAAGTCAGTAGTTACTGAACTTTCCCTAATCTATCTAAGGAGGATTTATTGTATCTTATATATTTAAAGGTTGTTTCATGTGTCCTCAAAAATGCTTAGCATGTTATATCCAAATTATTTTTTTCTGATTTTTTCTCTGTTAGATTTGACAGACCCAAGAATAAAGACTACAACTTTTCCCTATGTGTCCTCAAAACAGAGCCCAATGAAAAATGACCTACCGTATAGCACAGAGAACTATGTTTACTACTCTGTAATAACCTAAATGGGAAAAGAATTTGAAAAAAAAAAAAAGGAGATATATGTATATGCATAACTGAATCACTTTGCTATACACCTGAAGCTAATATAACATTGTTAATTAATGATACTACAATATAAAATTAAAAGTGAAAACAAAACGAAAAAATCAGAGTTCAATGTTCAAATAAATTAAATATATGGAATATAAGGGCTTGATGAGCAAAACAATGAAACAGTCCATAAATGAATTAGTAGTGATTTCAGTTAGTACTCGATATCACCTTGATCCCCTTTGCAAAGCCATTGCAAGTAAGTAAGCCTAAGTAAAAATACTTTCTGTGTTTTTCATATAGTCTGCTTAAATTTTTGTTTTCTTTCTTTCTAATACTGTATCCTTATATTTTCCTCCATTCAGTTGCCCTTTCTATCATTTGATCACCTTTCTATTTTCCACTGTTAATAACTGGGGAAAAATATCACTGACTCCAAAGAAACACCAACAATTTTTGTATTTGTTGTACATGTAAATGACTAGATTGTCACTGCTCTTCTCAACAAAAATTTCTAAAAAATAAAAAAAAATTTTAACATTCCTTCAAATCAGAGTTTATTACCCAGTGATATGCAGATGTCTTCATTCTCAGACATATCCCCAAAACATCTATGATTTCTGGGTATTATTTGCCAAAATTACCTTCCCTGTCATAATGCCCCAAAGTTTTTCTTCCACTTTCTACAAACTCTTCGAACCAGTATAAAGTATACATTGTTTCACAGAAAAAAATGTCATGTTACCTTATTCATGGGAAGTTTAGCTATTTCCTCAATATGTATCACCAGTTGTCTTTCCTTTTTACATTAACCACGACTTCAGAACTTTGGTTGTTATTGAGATCTCCATCCTCCTAGGGATTTAATTACCACATTGTGCCCAGTTCTTGTCATAACTTCCCCAATTAGTAAGTATAACTATGGTAATACACTAGGAAAATTAATTGGTCATAGAAAAGACCTTTTCTAATATACCATGGAGGTTAGTTGGTTTCCTCCTAGACATTCTCTGGGGACTTAGAGAGGTGGAGGTTTTCTTGGTCATATTTGTTAAAACAGACATAATGGAACTACCTTCTTTAAGTTTCCCTACTTCATGACTAATTTTTTCTCAGTTTAGAGAAAAAGATCCTTTTCACATTCTCATTTCTGAAATCTAAAAGAGAGGAAGAAAGTTACAAAGAATGCAGGACAAAACATTAGAGTAGCAGAGGCAATATAAGTCTTTTGCACAGGTGGGAAACCTTTTTTCCTGGGATAAATGATAAATATTCATGAGCATGATAAATATTTATGCAATGAAAAGAAAATAGGACAACCTAGATGTCCATCAGCAGATGAATGGATAAGGGAGTTGTGGTGCATATACACAATGGAATATTACTCACCTATAAAAAAGAATGCATTTGAGTTCTAATGAGGTGGATGAAACGAGCTTATTATACAGAGTGAAGTAAGTCAGAAACAGAAACACCAATACAGTATATAAATGCATATATATGGAATTTAGAAAGACGGTAATGATGACCCTATATGCAAGACAGCAAAAAAGACACAGATATAAAGAACAGACTTTTGGACTATGTGAGAGAAGGTGGGGGTGGGGCGATTTAAGAGAATAACATTGAAGCATGCATATTACCACATGTAAAACAGATGACCAGGGCAAGTTTGATGCATGAAGCAGGGCACTTGAAGCTGGTGCTCTGGAACAACCCAGAGGGATGAGGTGGAGAGCGAGGTGGAAAGGGTGTTCAGGATGGGGGCCACATGCATACCCAGGGCTGATTCATGTCAATGTATGGCAAAAACCACCACAATATTGTAAAGCAATTAGCCTCCAATTTAAATAAATTAATTAAAAAACAATGTGTGAGTTGTGGAGTAAAATGTGATAGTGCATGTTTTGGATTTTAGCTGAGACTTATACTTTAGAAGAACTTCCTCTTAACTTCAGCTTGCATATTTATCTTCTGTATCAATGAACCCAGACTCAAAGACTACAAATGAGGCAAGCACTGGACATCCATGGAAGTCTCTTTGAGAGGTTCATGTAATCTACTCTGGTATATCAGAGAAGCTACAGGGATAGAACAGTAGGAAATTTGAAGGTATTCAGTAAGAACTTAATGAATAGAACTTGATGGCTTCTCCTTCAGTTGTGTCAGAGATTGTAACCATGGCTAGATCTTTAGGAAATGCTTTGCTGAGAAGATTGATCAATAGGCTTTATCTTTCTCTAGACATACAGAAGATTAAAAATAGTCACATATATATATTTTTTAAATAGTTCTTATCTAGATAGATGCTGCATTGCCTCTTTCTCCTGAAACTACGTAGGTTGAATGACCACTTTGATAAGCATATTGCAGCAAAAGTGAAGTTACAATGGTTTATAAACTCTAAGCTCTAGACTCTGGAGCTTCCTACTTTAGCTTCCTGCTTCCTACCAAACAACTTCCTACTGTTTTATGAAACATCCATTTTTGTACCCTAGCCACCATGTTCTGAGGAAACCCAAGCAACACTTGGAGAATCCACATGATAACAAACCAAGGCTCTCAGTCAACAACCTTAGATAAGCACACAGTCAACAGTCAGCATAAACTAACCAGCCACATACATGAACAATTGTGTGAATGGATCTTTCAACCCTAGTTAAGCCACCCCAGATGACCTCACAAAGAGTAGATATCAGCAGTCGCCATGGAGCCCTGCCAAAACTGTAGATTTATGGGCAAAATAAGTAATTGTTGCTATTTTAACAGCAAAAGTTCTCAGTAATTTACTATGCAGGAAAAAAAAAAAGATCAGAATTTGGTGTCAAAGGCAGGGTGCTGATGTAATAAAAACTTTGAAAGTGTGGCATTGAGTTTGAAACAGGAGATTCTGTAAAGGCTTAGGAAATCTGTCACTGAAAGGTGGAACAGGCTTGAGGCAACTCTTGGTAAGTATTTAAAAGACAGAGGGAAATTGCTCTCATATTCTGGTAAAAAGGGGATATGTATATGCTTTGTTGAAAAGTTGGATGGCCCATAGCTCAGCAAATGTAAAAAACACTGTGAGTTCATAGAACTTCCTTTGGTAAACTGGTAGGAAGATTATAGAAAGTGAAAATCTATGATAAAACATAAAAAGGAAGAAGTGAAAAAAGAAGGTGCCATTAAGTTTCTGAGAAGAATTTAGGGAAACTCTAGAGAACCTAGAACTCGCTGGGATTGGAAAAACAAAATTGTTTCTCATCCCATCCCCAAAGTCTTCCAGTAAAGTTTCTCACAGTAATAAATGGCCTGAGAAAAAAGATCAAATTCAAGGTGTTTCAGGAGACTATCATCTCAGGGTAAAGATCTGAAGAATATCTCTGTAAGACTCTTTGTTACAATTTAGAAACATTAAAGTCTATGCCAATTAAGGTTTCCAAGTATCTTAAAGGCATAAATTCTTTAAATTAATGAATTTTTTAAAAAACAATCTTAATAGAAACAATCTTTTGGACTCTGGGAGAGGGAGAGGGTGGGGTGATTTGGGAGAACGGCACTGAAACATGCATAATATCATATATGAAACAAATCGCTAGTCCAGGTTAGGTGAATGATGCTTGGGATTTGTGCACTGAGAAAACCCAGAGGGATGGTATGGGGAAGGAGGAGAGAAGGGGGTTCAGGATGGGGAACACGTGTATACCTGTGGCGGATTCATGTTGATGTATGGCAAAACAAATACAATATTGCAAAGTAATTAACCTCTAATTAAAAGAAATAAATTTATATTTAAAAAAAAGAAACATCATCCTCATAGGTAGTCCAGAATAAAGAAAGAAATGTGAGTTTGACTTTAATGAAATTAATTTTATGAACAGAAACAAAAAACAAACACCTTTTTTTTTAAGGAATTGTATTACTTTTTGCTAAGGTTGAGGAAGAGAGACAATAAAAATGGAATAGATATTAGGATCCCTAACCTTTTATACAGAGTAATGAGATCGAGAAAACTACCCACCAGAAAATATTGTTTGTCTTATGAATAAGGAAGAATGATCAGAGGATGGGAAAAAGACACCTCAGGTTAGAACAGAGAGTTGTGGAGAATCATTTCCAGGACATAGACTAATCCTAATCAAGGTCAACACGTGCGCAGTTGGATTTCAGGATTTTTACAGACCAGTGACCACTGTGTGCTTCATTCCCTCCTTTTTCAAAAGGGAGGGTCTGTTGTGGTCCACTGGAGAAAGGAATGGCAAACCACTTCAGTATTCTTGCCTTGAGAACCCCATGAAAAGTATGAAAAGGCAAAATGATAGGATACTGAAAGAGGAACTCCCCAGGTCAGTAGGTGCCCAATATGCTACTGGAGGTCAGTGGAGAAATAACTCTAGAAAGAACGAAGGGATGGAGCCAAAGCAAAAACAAAACCCAGCTGTGGATGTACCTGGTGATAGAAGCAAGGTCTGATGCTGTAAAGAGCAATATTGCATAGGAATCTGGAATGTCAGGTCCATGAATCAAGGCAAATTGGAAGTGGTCAAACAGGAGATGGCAAGAGTGAACGTTGGCATTCTAGGAATCAGCAAACTAAAATGGACTAGAATGGGTGAATTTAACTCAGATGATCACTATATCTACTACTACGGGCAGGAATCCCTTCGAAGAAATGGAGTAGCCTTCATGATCAACAAAAGAGTTCGAAATACAGTACTTGGATGCAATCTCACAAATGACACAATGATCTATGTTCTTCTCAAAGGCAAACCATTCAATATTATGATAATTCAAGCCTATGCCCCTACCAGTAATGCTGAAGAAGCTGAAGTTGAATAATTCTATGAAGAAATACAAAACCTTTTAGAACTAACACCCAAAAAAGATGCCCTTTTCATTATAGGGGACTGGAATGCAAAAGTAGGAA
>SJYA01007748.1:0-31642 GCA_006410615.1 Neotragus moschatus | reverse complement strand
GCGGTAGTTTGAGCATTCTTTGCCATTGCCTTTCTTTGGGACTGGAATGAAAACTGACCTTTTCCAGTCAGGAAATGAGGCTCAGGAAAGTTAAATAACTTGTCTAAGCTCCCACACCACTCATCAGTGCCAGAACTGGGATTTGAAGATAAGTAGTCAGACTCCATGGAGAAGGAAATGGCAACCCCCTCCAATATTCTTGCCTGGAGAATCCCGTGGACAGTGGAGCCTGGCAGGCCATGGTCCGTAGGTTCGCAGAGAGTCAGACACAACCGAAGTGACTAAGCAGGCACAGTCAGACTCCTGAGGGCATCCTCCAGGCTTGCCAAACCTGCCTCTTACAGAGGTGAGTTATGTTGAAAAAGGTAAAATAACAAGTGTTAAAACTTACTTCAGTATTCTTTACTCTCCACACTGAATGATTGGGTGATGATACACTGGAATTATGGTTCATGATGTTTGAGCTGATGGATTTTTGAAGGGGCAAATAAATCTGAAGTAAAATATTAAAAAGATCTGAACCTAGATTTTACAGTCCTGACTTATGTTTCAAAAGACTCAGTTCTTTTAATACAATGTGTAGTAAATTTTGTTTGAATACTGGAGAGCTGATTAATAGATGTGATGGGTAGATATATAGACTGCTATGTAGGATTTTGAGTTCAGAAAATGGATAGTGTAAGGTATAAATTTTTCTATATACCTGGAAGCAACACATTTATAGAACATTCATGTTGGAGAATACCATGGATCAGGGCAGAGCACTTATAGAAAAATATATGATTCTCTTAGAAGTGTTAACTTTAGATTAAAGGAGGGTAGAGATAAAGTGTTGGAGGCTGAGAGTTCTCTGGAGTCTGGATCTCCACACATTAGAGAAACTCATGCTTTATGAATGACATGCCATGTTACTGAAAACTGAAGAGAGATTCAAAGAGGGTTGGAAAGAATGTAGACCTGTGGAATTATTACTAAGGTCATTTTGACACTAATTCAGGTCTCATCCCTTCTCAATACTTTCTACTGTGGTTTTGGAATTTTTCCTGTGGAATACTATCTCCCGATTTTATTGGAAGCTTGTTGGGAAGAGTTTGTGTTAATTTACAGACAACTTCAAAGGATGATTTTCTAAGAAGTAAGGTTAAATTGTAAAAACAGTTTTTCTTAGAGAATCTATTCCTGATAAAATATTTTTCCTATTAAGAATTTGGTACAGCCTAAATGTGTTTTTGTTTTTTTAATTCTTTCTTAGTAAGTTCTGATTAGTGTATTTAGTGTAAAGTTACTGTAAATATTCCTTCAGCTGATAATACTGTGATACATTAGTCAGGCATGCCTCCCAGTAAAGTAGCCAGAAGAATTCACCAGCTTTACCACAGTCAGTTGACTGGGCTGTTTATTTACAGAAGGAGTTAACCAACATGATGATGGCTTTTGTACGTCCACATAAAGTCCACAGGCAAGGTGTAGTTTCCAGTTTTTTTGGCCACAGAAATGTGATTTGTGCTGATGCCTAAATTGTGAGAGCTGAAGGGCTCTCTTGCGGTTACTTTAAAGGGAACCTTAAGGACAGCTGAGTGCAGGTCTGCTGGATATTTATGTCTGCTTCACCAGACTCCAGGGTACAGAGGACTCTTGAGTGGTTGTGTTAATGGATAAGTTAGATAAGTATTTTTTACGAGGTAGTACTTGAGAAAGGTTGCCATCAGCTGGTGAGACTTTAGTGAATTTCTAGTTGGATTGATAGGAGAAGAAATCATGCCATAAAGTATATGCAGAAGTTTCAGAAATATACCAGACTCCAAGTAAAAGAATAAGGAGAATGGAAGGGGGCCTGGAGGTTCATCAGTTTCTTGGCTCTTACTCTTGATTTTGAGCATCTGGTGTTCGTCTCCTGGATAAAACCCAGAGAAATGCTTTTGAAACGTAGGAAACAATCTGCCCAGGGAGGGCTTACTTTATAGTCTCTCTTCTCCCCATGGCATTTGGCATATGTAAATCAAATCACATCATTCTCTTGCTTGAGGCACCCATTACCTCCCCAAACTGCTTATCTTGTGTTGCAAGGCTGTGTGTAATCTCCCCGGTGGCTTCTCGGGACTCCTTTCCTGTCATCTACAACTTGCAAAAGTCAGCCTTTTTGCTATTTCTCAAAAGTGCTAGGTTGTTACTCTTTTAGTTTCTTTACATTTGTTTCCTTCTGAAAGCCTTCCTTTACATCTTTTTATAGCTTTCTGCTTTGCATTATTCTGGCTTTGCTTAAATGTTACCACTTCAGAGAAATTATCACCTAATCTGAAATAGCTCCCCTGCAGTCATGCTCTATACTTTACTTTGTTTTATTTTCCGAAGAATTATTACTTTGTGAAATTATATTACCTTATGCATCTGTTTTCTTCCTGTGAGAATACAAATTCCTTGAGGCTGGGGACTTTGTGTTCATCACTGAATTCCCAGTATCTAAACTAGTGCCTGACACTATAGTAGACACTCAATAATTATTTTATTTTGAGGTTAGAAAGAAGCAAGCACAGTCTGAAGCAACTATAGACTTCCACAACAAAAGCAGCAGAAACAAAAAGCAAAGCGAGTAGCTAATTCCAGTGTTTCTCGCCCAGATAAAGCTATGATAGGTATTTTCTAGAGTCCTGGCATGGGAGACCAGATATATCTGTGGTAATTTATGTGATATTCAGAAGAGGCAGAAATTCATATCCAGAAAGCAAGTGACCTGCAGACACTGCCTGCCTGCCTCTTTCATAGCCACTAGAAGTCACTGTATATAACTAGAACCTGTATGTGATAATAGATGAACAAAGATTCTCAGCCACTCAGAAAAAAATGCTTAGTTGAAACACCTAACTACAGATATGAACTAATAATAACCTAGATTTATCAGCCACTTAAGGAAAATTAATACTGTGAAAGAGAGGTACCAGATGCATCCAGCACTAAAGGAAATAGTGAACGATATGAATTTAGTATAATGTAATATAAATTAGTGTAAAATACTAAATTTACTGTAATGTAATATAGATTTTAAAGGTAAGAATTATTAGTAATTTCAGAGGAAATATAAAAGGAAATATTGACATTTTAAGAATCATAAAGGGTGAATAGCACATTAATAAGTATAAAGATTGAGTGGAATTCAAATGCAGAGGATATCAACAATAATGGCAGAGTAAGAACCTCTGAAAATTCTCATAAAAGCAATGAGGATACTGGCAAAAATAGTCAACTCTTTCAGGACTCTGAAAATTAACTTCAGGCTTGCAGCAATCTGAATGTTTAGTCAAGAAAAATAGCTGAATCTCAGCAAAAGCAGTGAACTTTGTAGCATTTTAGCTTGCATTGTTCCCATTCTCCTCTCTCTAGCTCCAGCCTTGGAAACCAACAGCCCACAGTCATGGTGAAAACTAGCACCCTGTAAGCCACTGGAAGGGGCAGAGCAAGAATGGAGCTCCTTCAAAGCTCTGTTCCCAGAGAAACATTATTATTTGACCTTCTAGTGGTTCCTTGAAAGACTTCATTTGCAAGACTGTATTTGACCTGAATGGGAACTCACCCTGTACAAGTAGCCTTTCCCCTTTCAAATTAGAGATAGTTATTGAACGTCATGGATTCAGTACCAGAAAACAGATTCAACAGTACGTTAAAATAATACTTTACCGTGCAAGAGGTTCATCTCTGAACTAAGTGCATTATGTGGTTCAATATTCAGAAATCTAGTAACATACTATATTAATAGTAAAGAGAAAAACCATATGGTCATTTTTGTGGATGGCAGAAAATCACTTCACCAGTGTCAAGCTTAGTAGTGGTATGCAAGATGTATTCTTATTAAGGTGAGGAACAGGAAAAGAATGCTCAGCAGTTAGCACTGTTACTTAATATTATAGTGGAGGTGTAAGGATATTATTAGGCAAGCAGAAGAAATACAGAGGTTAATATTGGGGAAAGAGGAAGAACTATTTTTATGCAGATGGGGAAAATATAGACATGAAACTCAATCAACCATCTTACTATTCTCATTGTTAGAAACAGTAAGAGACTTCAGTAACATAGGCGATTACAAAATTAATGTACCAATATTAACAACTTTCCTATATATAAAAAGTAACTTCTTTAGAAAATATAATGGAAAATATAACAAAGCAAAAAGATAAAATGCCAGCACAAAGAAATGTAGAGGATCTGCTAAGAGTAAAAAACATATTAAGTAACTGGAAATATATACTCTGTTCTTAGATAGAACTCAATATTGTAAACTCATCCTTAATTTAATTTGTGGTTTTAATGCAATTTTTTTTTAAAACAAAACTTTCATCATGTTATCCTGAAGTTTGTTTGGTAAGCATATACTTTTCTTTTAGTGATTTAAGTTTAATTTGTGTATCATCCTTTTTAAGTTGCATTCAGAGAAGATTCCAGAGTTTGAGACTGCTGGCCTCTGTAGATTTGATTCCTTCATTTTAGAACAACCAGAAAATAATAGCCTCTGGGAAAATTAATTCAGTTAAGAGTCTTTATCCAGGAAAAGAGTGAATTCCTAAAATTTACTCTTGTTTACTTTGTTGCTTGAAGTTAACATTAACAGCTTTTACTGGTTCAATTAATGAAGCCTTTATATTTTTACTCTGATATATACAGTTTAGTGTTTAGTTAAATGACATTTTCAACACTGACATGAATTTTTGAAAGCAGGCAAAACACTCTAAGTAATTATTATTTCTTTCAGAATATGTCTTAAATACCAGCATATTCTATCCTGTGGTCTACTTCAGTATTTTTCTTCTGGTTTCAGATATTCAGTGAATATTTTATGTTGAGAAAGAATTCTAAGGCTGTATCCAGGAAATACAAAAAAGGGAGTTCCAAAGAAAGAAATACATGCAAAAAACTAAAAAGGTATTTTCTAAGTTAGAAAAGTCACCCCTTTTTCTAATGACAAAAATTTCTGATTATCTAGTATCATTCTGTATAATCTATTTAGTAATTTTCTTAGTTTTATCTGTCATAATTTTCTTACTAAAATTTAGTAATTTTAATATAATCTATTTTAGTAATTTAGCATAGTGTTACAAAATTTTAAATAGTTAGTAAATGCTTTTATGAAGAAGCATGCTGCTCTCTGGGCTTCCCAGGTGGTGTAGTGGTAAAGAATCCATCTGCCATTGCAAGAGATGCAAGAGATGTGGGTTCAGTCCCTGGGTCAGGAAGATCCCCTGGAGTAGCAAATGGCAACTGGCTCCAGTATTCTTGCCTGGAAAATTCCATGGACAGGAGCCTGCTGGGCTACAGTTCATGGGGTTGCGGAGAGTCGGACACGACTGAGCGACTAAGCAGGCCTGCATGCAGTTACAAACCTTGAGACATCCAAATTGTATCCCTTTGTATCTGCTTTTGAGTCTTATTAAACTATTATTATAAGCTATAATCAGTGTAAAATCTTACCTTTTTTTTTTTTTATTTTTTAAATGGGCTTGTATTGAAATAGGTTACGGCAAAATCCTTGGTGGTCCATTGGTTAAGACCCTACCCTTCCACTGCAGGGGGTGTGTGTTTGATTCCTAGTCGGGGAACTATCATAAGATCCACATGCCGCTTGGCACAGCTTTAAGAAAATTTACAATTTCATTTAATATGGAATGTAGAATTACAGCTTAGGTAAATCTCTCCACATGTTGATTGTTTCTAATTTTTCATTTCTGTGAGCGAGAATAACAATCAATTTTTAAAGTAGATTTAGCTTTTTACCCCTGTATTTAATTTTTTGGGGAGAATCCAAGAAAAATAAATCAGGCCATGGGCAATTTTATGGCATCTTTTATACTCTAACCAGAGAACAGTCTGAAGATACATACAGCTTTACAATGAGGGCCTGAATATTTCTTTTCTTCTTATGTCTCAGATAACTTTAGGTTTTGTTGTTTAGATTATTTTTTGTAGTTTAATATGTGTGAAGTGGGTTTTTTTTAATATTAAAATTTATTCAGTTAGTAGTGAGAATTTTTTTTCCCTGAGTGCTGATTTGATCTTTGTTGTTACCTAAATTGTCTGTATCCTTTTGCCCCATAATAGAAGATGGGTAAATGCTGTAGACATTAAGTTTTATCTGTCATAATTATTGCAGGTATTGCTTCCATTTGTTTATATCCTTTTACTCTTACAGTTGTTATTTTTCATTGCATTAAAGTATGTTTTACAAAACCAGATCTGTTGATTTGTTGCTTATGCTTTCTTTTAGTGATCCAAATTTAATCTCTTTCCCACAGATGAGATAAATAGGCTATTCTGTTTTCTCCAGTATTATTTGAATGCTCAGTTCTTCATGTATTTAGAATTACTCATAATGTATGGTGTGGATATGTTTTTCTCCACATTATCCTCAGTTTTTCTGACAATATTTAAATAAGGATTTTCTGCACTTTAAGCACTTTTGAGATTTGATCATTATTTTAGTCTTTCCAGTCTCGTGGATCTTGTGTTTTTTTTTTTTATTATGGTAAGTATACATAACAAAATTAATAATTTTAACTATTTTCAGTATATCATTCCATAGCATTAAGTGCATTTACAATGTTGCACAGCCATCCTAAACACTGTCCTCTACTATCCTTATTTGATATAGTTCTACTTCAAGCTGAAACATGATTGCTATTAACCTCAAGTAGATTGTTTAAATTTCTGAATTCCACTTGCCCTGTCCATAGGGGATATAAAGATATACCAGTTGTGTTTTAAGATGGTTGTGGAGATAAAAGTAAGTAAGACAACGAATGTAAAATACTTAGTGGGTTTTACATGCTCAGTAATCAATAGGTCTCTTATCCTTTCCACTCTAGTTGGTTTTCAAGACTGATGTAGGACTGATCTTCCTTAATTGACTTTGTTATTCTCCTCCAAGGTACCCATCATTATTTTTGTCTAATTTCAGTAAGAAGTTTGTACATATTAGAGTAAACCTTTGTTTATTTATTTGAAACATCCTGTATAGATTCTATAGATTATGATACCCAAATTAGCATTTAGTATCATCCCACTGATACTTACTACTAAGTACTGTTCTGCAAGAGACCATTAATATGTTTTCTTATGTTTTGAGCCATTTTCGTTACACCTTTTCTGATTTTGCTTTATGAGGCCATTTAATTTGAAGAGATACCTTTAGGCTTTATGTTGGTACTTTGGGTGTTAGGACACTTGTTTCTAAATTAGTTGATAGATCCCCTTTAGAAGATTTCAGATACTGTTGAATAATAGTACTTGAAGCAGTTTCCTTCAGGCCACATAGAAGAGGATATTTTGCTCTTTGTTTTCATTCTTTGTGTAATCATATTTGAGGACAGCATGGTAAACATTTGCCAGTTACCTACTTCTTGATAACTGCTTCACGCTACTGATGCTTATAACTATTCTTGCTGAGATTTATTTAATTTTGGGAAGCAGGCCGTTCATTTTCCCTGGGGAAACTTCGATAACGCTTTCTCCTCCAGGGGATCTTCCCGACCCAGGGTTCGAACCTATGTCTCTTACATCTCCTGAATTTGCAGGCAGGTTCTTTACCACTGGCACCACCTTTAGTTATAGTTTTTCCAGATTTCTGCCCATGAAGGCATGTGGATATAAATTCTCTCCAAAAATGGTGGTAAAGGGGGTTTAATTAAAAGTCAGTAGTAAGGATTGAAACTGGAAAATTATGAAAAGCCATTACTATCCAAATGCCTTCAAAGTACTTAAAACAAAAAATGCACTCAAGATATGTTTTGTTTGACTGTTTAAGTTTTAATTGCATTAATTTACAGTACATTAAGAATCTGCTTTCCACTTCTAAGTCAAACCGTTGTATATTATTGGATATTTTAATTGAGAAGATATTGAATATTTCAAAAGATGAGATGGTTGGATGGCATCACTGACTCAGTGGACATAAGTTTGAGCAAGCTCTAGGAGCTGGTGATAGACAGGGAGGCCTGGCATGCTGCAGTCTTCCATGGGTTGGAAAGAATCGGACACAACTGAGCGACCAAACTGAACTGAGTTTAAAAAGGTGAATCTCACTGAATGTAAAATAAAGTTAGGTTATATTAATGGTTAAAAGAAACACCCCAAAACAAAAAGACAAAATATGCAGTTAAACTTCAGAGCCAGTACACAAAAGTAAGAAAACTAAGATTTGTATGGTAATTCTGTACTTTTATTATTATCAAGTACTGGAGCACCTTGTCTGTGTTATACAGCACTTTCATTTGGTGGTTAGTAAATGTGACTCTCTATTGTAAGCATGTGCCACTTGTAGAAAATGATGTAAGGTCTTAATAGTAAAAGTTTTATTAGCACATTGATAAATGCTAGGAACATTATAAATACTTGTATTCTTTTATTTAGTGTAATTCAGGTATTTAACAAATTATTGGAAAGAAGGAAGAATACTATGTTGATGGAAAGTATCTTACATGGGGCTCCCGTGGTACCTCAGCTGGTAAAGAATCCGCCTGCAATTCAGGAGACCCCTGTTTGATTCCTGGGTTGGGAAGATCCCCTCGAGAAGGGATAGGCTACCCACTCCAGGATTCTTGGGCTTCCCTGGTGGCTTCGACAGTGAAGAATCCACCTGCAGTGCGGGAGATCTGGGTTCGATCCTGGGGGTGGGAAGATCCCCTGGAGGAGGGCGTGGCAACCCACTCCAGTATTATTGCCTGGAGAATCCCCATGGACAGAAGTGCCTTGCAGGCTATAGTCCATGAGGTCACAGAGTCGGACACGACTGAGCAACTAACCACAGCACATCTCAGTATCTTATAAGCATGTTGTGATGGAATCACGTATGTTATAGTCATTATTAAGATATTTTATATACAAGCATACCAGAGTGTATGTTTACAGACTTCACATATATCACATGCCAGCAGAATCCCAGAAATTCTGCAGCACTAAGTCATATGCATCCTTTGTAGTTGGCTTTTTTTGTTCATTGTAAAATTATCAAAATTATTGGTGTTAATAGATTACTTGATTTTTAAAGTTTTTTCAAATGTAAAAATTATCTGTGACCCTTTTATTCTTCTCAGTTGAAAAATGAAAAAGATAAAGGTAATTTTTAAGATGGAAACAACCAAGGGTACTTGTTTTCAAAGAAAAAAGTAGAGGTGAAAGGATTGTCTTCCAGTTGTTCTGTTAACGAAAGTTTTCTTGCAACCTACCATAGGATTTATCTCAAGAAAACTAGGAAGCTATTCTCTTTCTGTTGTAAAATCACTGTAGTATTACCATATTTCTAAAAAGCAAAATTCAAGATTTTACCATTTAGTTTTGTATGGCTTGAGAATTTATTTCCCTGCTATTAAGAGTTGTATCTCTTTTAAAACCCATGACTCCTTTGATCTATAAAAGGGATCTGTGTTCTCCTTTAATATTGTTCATAATTTTAAAATAAAGAAAATAAGGAAAGCACATGTGATTGAGTACAGTACCCTCTTTTTTTTTTTTAACACTATTTTTCTTCCCTTCCTCTTGCTCAGGAGTAGATTTATAACCTTTCCTCCAAGAGGAAGAATATCCCTTTACTCTCCTTTGCTGAGAATCTACTGATTTAGAGATTTAATCATTACAGTTACAGCCTTCAATTAAGTAAGACATAGAATATTATCACTTTTTGTTTAGGTGAGAGCTGGTCACACAAAATTTTAACAAATAAGGTATTTAAAGGCATTACATTTCTCTAATGATTTGGTGCTATTTTCCTGTTTCCGGATAAAGTCATATATGTACATTATGTACACTGGCTCTCTAAAAATCCCATAGAGACAAGACATTTCATTTTAAAACTAAAACAGATATAAGCTGGTAAAACATTAAAACGTTTCATCTTTCATAATTGTGAGTCAGTTTCACGTCACGTTGGTTATGCTCTCCTGAGCAGAGCAAAACAAGTGCAGGGAAGGTAGCTCCTGTGAGCTTAGTTATTGCGCACTGTAATTCTGCAGCACAGTTATCTAAGTCATGTAGTTTGAGAACTTAGCTTTTGAGGCTCTGTGGATGAGCTACACGTGAGTGCACTGAGCATCAAGTGCTTCTGACCTTCAAACATTTTTTTCTTCTGACATTTTAGATCAGGGAGGAAAGTTGTGTCAGAGCTGGACAGTTGTGCATCTGATTGTATCCCTTACACGTGTTCTCTCTCCTTTCCCCATTCTGGAGTGTGCCCCTAAAGTATGTTGTATTGTACCAGGATAGAGCAGTAGAAGTGGAGTGGTGGTAAATTAGCACGATTGAAGTTTTCAGTTCCCTTTTTATTCATTACATTTGCAACAAGATTCTCTACTTTATTTAGCTTTGTATGTTAAGTTGGTTAAAGTGGTTGGTAAAAAGTGAAAACAGGTGTGACCTTAATTAAAAGCAAAAACAATCATGTGTTTTGGAGAAGCAGTATTCTCATTTTTGTTAAATAGAAATGAGGAGTTTTTAGTTTTTATGATTATTTCATTTTCTAACATCTTTCTGTTCTGGCAGCAGGACACAATAAGGTGTTCTTAGCAGTAAGTGTGGGCTCCCCGGTGGCTCAGCTGGTAGAGAATTCACCTGCAACGCAGGGGACCCCGTTTGATCCCTGGGTCGGAAGATTCCCTGGAGAAGGGAAAGGCTACCCACTCCAGTGTTCTGGCCTGGAGAATTTCAGACAGTATAGTCCATGGGGTCGCAAAGAGTCGGACGTGACTGAGCCACTTTCAATTTCTTTTTTTCATCAGTAAATGTGGGGCTTAGAGTCCTGTTTTTCTTCTTAGTTTGGAAATCAGAACAGGAAGAGCAGGGGCTGAGAAGTAAAGGCTTTGCTTTAATAATTGACTAAGTGGTACATTTAATGGAGCTCATAATTTCAGGATAAAATGGGATCCTAGCTTTCATTTTTATTTTCCTTAATTCTGTGATTCAATATTTCACTTTATTTATTTGCATTATTAAAATAGATCCAAAAGAGTTGAATTTTCCTTTATGTTAATTATATATATACTAATAGTTGGTTGTGAAAGTATTCACTGGATGTTTCAGTTTACCTATTATTTAAAGTGATCCTCTGTGTGTTAGCAGTTATGTAAAGTCCATGTTAAAGCAGGCTGGATGTTATCATAAGTTGTTGACTGGCTTGGCTAATGTTTAGAATTTTTAATATAACCCAGATTTTTAAAAAGTCGCGTCTTAGTTCATTAACACGGCTGTTAGAGTGTTTAATGCCTTGGGCACTGTAGTAACCGTGTTTTAAGTACAGCAGAAGTGGTTCCACATGTATTATAAAAGTCGGGTAAACCTACCTGACTTGGTGCAGCATGTCAATTTTGAAAAGCCACGTGCAGATTCGAGATTAGAGCTCACGTAGAAAGATTGAGGTAGCAAAATATTTTAAAAATTATTCTCTGATGGCCTCAATGATAATGCTCTAAGAGTACATAAAGTGTTGAATTCCCGTTGTTTTTTAAACAGATTGTGAAGACTGCTGGGAGACACTTGCAATCCAGTCACAAAAGTGTCATAAAGAAATATTGGTCCTGATGGAAGAAGAGCAAGATTTACCAGAGCAACCAGTAAGTATTTCCTTTAATAATTTAAAATTGATTGTAGAAAGGCTAATTTTAAGAGACTTTAAATATTATTCAGTTATACTACAGATTCTAAGTTAGAAATAAAGTTGAGGAAAGGACTCCTTAATAATATTCTTCTAAGAAAACAGTGTTCTTAAATTTATATTTTGCTGACTTAATGCCAAAGAGTCTGCTTAGAAAATTCAGCTTTAGAAGATAAGTATTGTATTTAGAAATGCCATTTTAAAAAAGCAATGGCTAATTTGCAGCAATGGATGAACCTAGAGATTGTCAAATTGAGTGAAGTAAGTCGGACAAAGGAGAAATATCGTGTGACATCCTTTTTGCTGCTGCTGCTAAAACATGACCGTCGCTTCAGTCATGTCTGACTCTTTGGGACCCTACAGACTGTAGCCTGTCAGGCTCCTCTGTCCATGGGATTCTCCACTCAAGAATACTGGAACTGAGTTGTCCTGTCCTCCTCCAGGGGATCTTCCCGACCCAGAGATTGAACCCACATCTCTTATGTCTCCTGCTTTGGCAGGCGAATTTACCACTAGCACCACCTGGGAAGCCCGGACAACCCTTCTATGTAAAATCTAAAAAGAAATGATACAAATGAACTTATTTATGAAACAAAACAGACTCACAGTCTTATGGTTGCCTGTAGTGAAGGATGGGGTGAAAGGATAGTTAGGGAATTTGGGATGGACACGTATACACTGTTATATTTTAAATGGATAATCAGCAAGGTTCTGCTGTATAACTCAGGGAACTGTGCTCAGTGTTAGATGGGAGGGGAGTTTGGGGAAGAATGGATGTATCTATATGTATGGCTGAGTCCTTTTGTTGTCCACGTGAAACTATCACAGCATTGTTGATCGGCTATACTCCAATATAAAATAAATTGTTGTCATTTTTAAAGCAATAGTATTCTTAAAGTTTTTAGAAAATAAAAGAGGACATTTTCCAAACAGTATATACCATTTCTGCTAGAAAATCTAGTTTTATTTTTGCCTAAATTTCCCTGACTAAATTTTTTAAAGTACTAATAGTTGAAGAAAATATAATTTGACCGCTGGCTAATTCTTTAAAATAGATAAGCCCCTTGAGAATAAGTTGAATTCTTAATTTCTTTTAAATATTTAACATAAATTAATTTTAAATGTACTTGAGTGCTANAATCTAGTTTTATTTTTGCCTAAATTTCCCTGACTAAATTTTTTAAAGTACTAATAGTTGAAGAAAATATAATTTGACCGCTGGCTAATTCTTTAAAATAGATAAGCCCCTTGAGCATAAGTTGAATTCTTAATTTCTTTTAAATATTTAACATAAATTAATTTTAAATGTACTTGAGTGCTACAGATTTATTGCCTTACCATGGTTTCTGTTTTTTTTTCTTTTGGTCTTTTTAAGTGTTGGGGTCTAAACCCATAGCATTTAAAAAAGGAAAACATAGTAATCATTCTCTCAAAATACTTTTTTGTTAAAGAATCTTTTCCTTTTAGTTGAGCTTCTTTTTCTGAAATAAGATAAATACTGATTCAATTTGCTCTCCTGAATAAACCTCTTGCATTTTATTTTAAGAGAATAGTGAGTGGTACATTTTTACCTCTCAGTAAAAGTCCAGCCTAAAAAACTTTGAATTTTGAAAGCAGATTACATAGTATGTTTTTCATGTTCTAGATGTATTCTTTACATCAATGAAAGATGGTCACCTGCTTCCATTTAAATGGTAAAGTCCTCTAATATATTTTAAGCATTTTACTTTATGTTGAGACATGTATATCAGTGATTCCTTTGCTATTACTCCTTTAGTCCCCTCTTTTGAGTATAAAGCTAGGAAGACCTAAGCACTTGGTAAAATGACCTTTTGAAACATTTAAAATGTCATTCCCCTATCCCTGGTGGAACATTAATAATCAGGGAAATGGTAGGGTTAAAACTCATCCTCAGAGATGTTTCAAAGATACACACTGTAAGAACAAATAGCTAAGTTAGAGACACTGAACGTACCAAGGAAGATTGCGTCATTGAGTTTTTAATGTTGTAAGACAAACGTCTAGTCATAGTTTCAAAAGGCTTATGTAAATGTTGACATACTGCTGAAATGAGCATTGTTAGTTGCTCCTTACCTATTTAAGATAGTAAGAATTGTGAAGCTGACCTGTTGGTGAGTCATTTTTCCCCCTCTGCTTCATTTCCTTGTCATTCTATTGTTTCTATAACATGATGTGCAAAACCCGATTGTTATTTCAGAGAGAGATGAGAAATTAAAGTGGTTTAAAAGCANTTTCACAGCTATTTGTAAGGCCTCCTCTGACAGCCATTTTGCTTTTTTTGCATTTCTTTTCCATGGGGATAGTCTTGATCCCTGTCTCCTGTACCATGTCACCAACCTCCGTTCATGGTTCCTCAGGCACTCTATCTATCAGATCTAGTCCCTCAAATATATTTCTCCCTTCCACTGTATCATCATAAGGGACTTGATTTAGGTCATACCTGAGTGGTCTGGTGGTTTTCCCCACTTTCTTCAATTTAAGTCTGAATTTGGCAAGAAGGAGGTCATGATCCAAGCCACAGTCAGCTCCCGCCCGGTCTTGCTTTTGCTGACTGTAAAGAGTGTCTCCAACTTTGGCCGCAAATAATATAATCAATCTGATTTCAGTGTTGACCATCTGGTGATGTCCATGTGTAGAGTCTTCTCTTGTGTTGTTGGAAGAGAGTGTTCGCTATGACCAGTGTATTCTCTTGGCAAAACTCTATTAGCCAATGCCTTGCTTCATTCCGTACTCCACAGACAAATTTGCCTGTCACTCCAGGTGTTTCTTGACTTCCTGCTTTTGCATTCCAGTCCCCAATAATGAAAAAGACAGCTTTTCTGGGTGTTAGTTCTAAAAGGTCTTGTAGGTCTTCATGGAACCATTCAACTTCAGCTCCCTCAGCATTACTGGTTGGGGCATAGGCTTGGATTACTCTGATAATGAATGTTTTGCCTTGGAAATGAACAGAGATCATTCTCCCGTTTTTGAGATTGCATCCAAGTACTGCATTTCGAACTCTTTTGTTGACCATGATGGCTACTCCATTTCTTCTAAGGGATTCCTGCCCACAGGAGTAGATCTAATGGTCATCTGAGTTAAATTCACCCATTCCAGTCCATTCTAGTTCACTGATTCCTAGAATGTCGACGTTCACTCTTGCCATCTCCTGTTTGACTACTTCCAATTTGCCTTAATTCGTGGAAATGACATTCCAGGTTCCTATGCAATATTGTTCCTTATAGCAATGGACCTTGCTTCTATTACCAGTCACATCCACAACTGGATATTCTTTTTGCTTTTGCTCCATTCCTTCATTCTTTCTGGAGTTATTTCTCCACTGATCTCCAGTAGCATATTGGGCACCTACCGACCCAGGGAGTTCCTCTTTCATTATCCTATCATTTTGGCTTTTTACACTTTTCATGGGGTTCTCAAGGCAGGAATACTGAAGTGGTTTGCCATTCCCTTCTCCAGCGGACAACATTCTGTCAGACCTCTCCACCATGACCCTCCCATCTTGGGTGATCCCATGGCACAGGTTAGTTTCATTGAGTTAGCGAAGGGTATGGTCTGTGTGATCAGACTGGCTAGTTTTCTGTGATTATGGTTTCAGTGTGTCTGCCCTCTGATGCCTCTCGCAATACCTACCATCTTCCTTGGGTTTCTCTTACCTTGGGCATGGGGATCTCTTCACAGCTGCTATAGAAAGCACAGCTGCTGCTCCTTACCTTGAACAAAGGCTATCTCCTCACGGCCGCCCCTCCTGACCTTGAAGGTCGAATAGCTCTTCTCGGCCCTCCTGTGCCCGAGCAGGCACTGCTCCTTGGCCGTGGGGTTGCTCCTCTCGGCCACCGATCATGTGATCACTCACCTAGAGCCAGACATCCTGGAATGTGAAGTCAAGTGGGCCTTAGAAAACATCACTACAAACAAAGCTAGTGGAAGGGATGGAATTCCAGCTGAGCTATTTCAAATCTTGAAAGATGATGCTGTGAAAGTGCTGCACTCAATATGCCAGCAAATTTGGGAAACTCAGCAGTGACCAGAGGACTGGAAAAGGTCAATTTTCATTCCAATCCCAGAGAAAGGCAATGCCAAAGAATGCTCAAACTAACCCACAATTGCACTCATCTCACACGCCTGTAAAGTAATGCTCAAAATTCTGCAAGTCATGAACTTCCAGATGTTCAAGATGCTTTTAGAAAAGGCAGAGGAACCAGATAGCAAATTGCAAACATCTGTTGCATCATGGAAAAAGCAAGAGAGTTCCCGAAAAAACATCTATTTCCCCTTTGTTGACTATGCTAAAGCCTTTGACTGTGTGGATCACAACAAACTGTGGAAAATTCTGAAAGACATGGGAATATCAGACCACCTGACCTGCTTCTTGAGAAACCTATATGCAGGTCAAGGAGCAACAGTTAGAACTGGACATGGAACAACAGACTGGTTCAAAATAGGATAAGAAGTATGTTAAGGCTGTCTATTGTCGCCCTGCTTATTTAACTTATATGCAGAGTACATCATGAGAAACGCTGGGCTGGAAGAAGCACAGGATGGAATCAAGATTGCCGGGAGAAATGTCCATAACCTCAGATATGCAGATGACACCACCCTTATGGCAGAAAGTGAAGAACTAAACAGCCTTTTGGTTAAAGTGAAAGAGGGGAGTGAAAAAGTTGGCTTAAAGCTCAACATTCAGAAAACGAAGATCATGGCATCTGGTACCATTACTTCATGGAAAATAGATGGGGAAACAGTGGAAACAGTGGCAGACTATATTTTTCGGGGGGCTCCAAAATCACTGTAGATGGTGATTGCAGCCATGAAATTAATTCCAGCTTACTCCTTGGAAGGAAAGTTAGGACCAATCTAGACAGCATATTGAAAAGCAGAGATATTACTTTGCCAACAAAGGTCCATCTAGTCAAGGCTATGGTTTTTCCAGTGGTCAAGTATGGATCTGAGAGTTGGACTGTGAAGAAAGCTGAGCGCCAAAGAATTGATGCTTTTGAACTGTGGTGTTGGAGAAGACTCTTGAGAGTCCCTTGGACTGCAAGGAGATCCAACCAGCCCATCCTAAGGGAAATCAGTCCTGGGTGTTCATTGGAAGGACTGATGTTGAAGCTGAAACTCCAATCCTCTTGCCACGTCATGCAAAGAGTTGACTCACTGGAAAAGACCCTGATGCTGGGAGGGATTGGGGGCAGGAGGAGAAGGGGACGACAGAGGATGAGACGGCTGGATGGCAATCCTGACTTGATGAACATGAGCTTGAGTGAACTCTGGAAGTTGGTGATGGACATGGAGGCCTGGCCAGGTGTTGTGATTCATGAGGTTGCAAAGAGTCGGACACGACTGAGTGAACTGAACTGATTCAGTGAATTTGTTAGATTAAACGTTATGTGTACAAAAAATATATTTCAATTCCAGTGGATCATAGAATTGGTGAGCACCAACAACTTAGGTGTTTTTGTTACCATCCTGTGGCCCCGTTTCACTCGTCGGCCGTCCCCTTGCCACTATCCTCTGACATGCCCTGCTCTGTTCTGTGGGAATGCTTGCTTTTATGTCATTCGCTTTCCTTTCTTTTTGTGTTGACTTCTTTGCTTTTGAAATTTGTGTTTAGTGTTCCACATCCAAGTGAATTCACAAGGTATTTCTCCTTTCTAAATGGGTCTTCAAGACACTGAGAGATACAGGGTGATTTTTGCTGTTCAGTCGCTCAGTTGTGTCTGATTCATTGTGACCCCCTGGACTGTGGCCTACATAACGTTGATTGGTTAAGAAAACCTCATCAAAAGAAAAAAAAGAAAGAAAACCTCATCAAGGTCATGTGAACTGAGGGGAGTATAAAGTCAGCAGGAAAGGGAAATTTCCCCTCTGACCCTCCTCAGCCATCCTGGAAGCTGCATCTCCTTGGCTGGAGTGTCCAGCACTCATGATTCTGAGCATCTGCTGACAGACTGGAGGCTTACAGCTGAATTTCAGGTTGTGTGGTTTAAATTTGGTGTTTGGCTAGTCCCTCAGGGAAATGAGACAAGAGGAAATCATCACTACACATCATGTAGTGATGTGGCTTTAGGCAGCTGGGGATCGATTGTCTACTTTCTTTGGAATTTTAATTGTTTAAAGTTTTGGAATTATCCCATTATAAGTTTAGTCAAGTTGTAGGTGCATTGCCATACCTTTCAGCTTCTGTGAACCACACACCTTCTCAGCACCCAAAAATGCAGGTTTCCTCTGTTACTATTTGCTGCCCCATATTCTTTGAGGCTCCTCTTGATTTTCTTTACTCAGGTCTGTGTATCTTTGTATTTGCTATCATGTCAGCCTTGTCTTCTTTAAAATTCTCTTCACTTGTTTTCTTTTTGTCTTTTGTGTTTCACACGTGAGTGAAATTGTGAATAATCTCTTTCTCTTAACATGTCTTCAGATGTGGTTAGACCAAAGAGAACAGCTGGTGTCACTTGGCTAAGAAACTCTCGACAAGGTCATGTGACCTTGGAGCAGCCTCAGGTCAGCTGGGAAAGGGAAATTCCTTCTTGACTGGTCCTCAGCGACCATCAAAGCTGCATCTCCCTCAGTGAGGGCATTCCTCCCCCACCTCTCTGATCATCTCCTACAGAGAGGAGGAGCACAGCTGGATTTTAGGATGGTTGGCTTTTTAAAGCTGGTGTTCAGCATATCCCTCAGAACAAAAGTCCATAGTATACTTATGTAGTGGTTTGTCCTGGCGATAGGGTAAGGTGTCTTGAACTTTATAATTTTACTTCTTAAATTGAATAAACGTTGATGTTAATATTAGATATTTCACTTGTACTTTTTTTCTTTTTGCAATTACATAGCTAATTTTAAAAGTTTGGGGTGAACTCCACATGAATAAAAAAGACTGGAAAAGGATAACCCCCTCACCCTCTAGGAGTGGCCGAAAGGGAGAGAGGCTACCCGAGGGGAAGGAAGCACAAAAGGGACCTGATGCGGGCTCAGGGAGAAGGGAACACCATCGGTCCTGGGGCCTGGGAGCCCTGTGGCAGGAAACCCCAGCGTGGGGGCACTGGCTTCAGGCACACAGGCCAAGGGCGAGAGGGTTGCACACAAAGTCACAAAGCTATTTGGCTTCCCCCTTCCCTTTTGACTTTCTCACCTTCTGCTGCATGATCTGCGTGCCCTTCTGCTTGGGGGACAATCCACCCTGAAGCTTCTTTCCTTTAACCCAGCGGCTCTGCTTTTTCTCATTCTTCTGATGGGAAAGCTCCTGCTGGTCACCTCACGTCATGGGGACTGCAGTGACTCTGCCCTTTTGTACATTATCACATTTTAGCTTTTTGACCCTTATTCAGGCTCACCACCCAGATTTTCCTCTCTCACTGCCACTACACATTTGACCACAGTCACTATCCTGCCTTCTTCCCTGAAGCTTCCTCCCTCAGTTCAGTTCTGTTGCTCAGTCGTGTCTGACTCTCTGCGACCCCATGGACTGCAGCTTGGCAGGCTTCCCTGTCCATCACCAACTCCCAGAGTTTCCTCAAGCTCATGTCCATTGAGTTGGTGATGCCATGCAACCATCTCATCCTTTGTCGTCCCCTTCTCCTCCTGACTTCAGTCTTGCTCAGCATCAGGGTCTTTCCAAGGGAGTCACTTCTTCGCATCAGTGGCCAGATCATTGGAGATTCAGCTTCAGCATCAGTCCTTCTAATGAACACCCAGGTCTAACTTCCTTCAGGATGGCCTGGTTGGATCTCCTTGTAGTCCAAGGGTCTCTCAAGAGTCCTGTACACACCACAGTTCAAAAGCATCAATTCTTTAGTACTCAGCTTTCTTTATATTCCGACTCTCACATCCATACATGACTACTGGAAAAACCATAGCTTTGACTAGATAGACCTTTGTTGGCAAAGGGCGATCTCTGCTTCTGAATATGCTGTCTTAGGTTGGTCATCACTTTTCTTCCAAGGAGCAAGTGTCTTTTAATTTCATGGTTGCAGTCACCATCTGCAGTGATTTGGGAGCCCCTCAAAAATAAAGTCTGCCACTTGTTCCACTGTTTCCCCATCTATTTGCCATGAAGTGATATGACCAGGTGCCATGATCTTCCTTTTCTGAATGCTGTTTTAAGCCAACTTTTTCACTCTCCTCTTTCACTTTCAACCAGAGGCTCTTTAGTTCATTACTTTCTGCCATAAGGGTGGTGTCATCTGTAGGTTATTGATATTTCTCCCAGCAATCTGGATTCCACCTTGTGTCTTATCCAGCCCAGCGTCTCTCATGATGCACTCTGCATGGAAGTTAAATAAGCAGGGTGACGATACACAGCCTTGACATACTCCTTTCCTGATATGGAACCAGTCTGTTGTTCGTTGTTCGGTTCTAACTGTTGCTTCCTGACCTGCATATAGATTTCTCAAGAGGCAGGACGGGTGGTCTACTATTCCCATCTCTTTCAGAATTTTCCAGAGTTTGTTGTGATCCACACCCTCAAAGGCTTTTGCATAGTCAATAAAGCAAAATGGTTGTTTTTCGGGAACTCTCCTGCTTTTATGATGATCCAGTGGATGTTGGAAGCTTCCTCCCTATTGTCCACTAACTGTTCTGTGGATCTGTGTGTTTGCCACTGTCTTCTTTTTGTTTATCGATGTGTTGATTTGTTGCCTTTTTGTTGGCTTTCACTGCTCTACCCAGGAGTGAAGTCCTTCTGTGTTTGCTTTCAGCATCTGACTTAATTCATTAGCATCATAACACTAAGGTCGCTCCATGTTCTGGAAAATAATAACATCTCAACATTTTTTCTTTTTTTTTTTTTTTTTCTGGCTGACTAGATTTCCATTGAATGTGCATTCTGTTGAAAACCCAAAACATTATTTCTTCATCCTTTGTTGAAACATGCATTTCACATGAGAGAGATACAAATGAGATGCTGAGGGCAAAAGTTCCAGAAAACAGACCCTCAGACATGAATCATCCAATCTAGTAGACAGGAAAATAATTTGAAGTGAATTTGTACTTGAAAACTGCCTTCCCTGATGTCAAATGGGAGAGTCCAGTTTTCAAAATTAATCACACTTATTTTTGATTTTCAAATCCCTATTCCTCCTTATTAACTGCAGCTTTCCCCTAGTACAAATATTTGTGTACATGTAGGGAGATCTTTTATGTCCTAGATTGTGATACATGTAACCCAAGTCTTTAAATGTAGTCTTCTGACAATGCATTCCAAATGCATGTTAGTCTAGGTCTTAGTCTGTGTGTCGGTAATCAGGGGAGAATACAGAAATGTCTGGGCAGTTCAGTTCAGGTGCTCAGTCATGTCTGACTCTTTGGGACCCCATGGACTGCAGCACCCTAGGCTTCCCCTTCCATCGTGAACTCTGGGAGCTTACTCGAACTCTTGTCCATCGAGTGTCCATCGAGTCGGTGATGCCATCCAACCATCTCATCCTTTGTCGTCCCCTTCTTCTCCTGCCTTCCAACTTTCCCAGCATCAACTCTTTTACTATAACTCAGTTCTTACCATCAGATGACCAAAGTACGGGAGTTTCAGCTCCTGGATCCGTCCTTCCAGTGAGTATTCAGGACTGATTTCCTTTAGGATGGCCTGGTTGGATATCCTGGCAGCCCAACAGACTCTCAAGAGTCTTCTCCAACACCACAGTTTAAAAGAATCAATCCTTCAGCATTCGCCTTTGTTTACAGTCCAACCCTCACATCCATACATGACCACTAGAAAAACCATAGCCTTGTCTAGACGGACCTTTGTCAGCAAAGGAATGTCTCTGCTTTGTAATATGCTGTCTAGATTGGTCATAGCTTTTCTTCCAAGGAACAAGTGTCTTTTCATTTCATGGCTGCAGTCACCATCTGCAGTGTCTTCGAAGTTCCCCAAAATAAAGTCTGTCACTGTTTCCCTATCCATTTACCATGATCTTAGTTTTCTGAATGTTGAGTTTTAAGCCAACTTTTTCACTCTCTTCTTCCACTTTCTTCAAGAGGCTCTTTTGTTCTTCTTCACTTTCTGTGAGGAGAAAGATCTGGGCAGAAGTCAATTTTTAGAAACCTGGTTGCAATGTCATGATCCCCATTTAGGGTGGATAGGTTAGGGATGTCTCTGAGTCTCTGCATCAATATGACAGGTTTTTTAAAAATTTGTTTTCACAGAGGAAAACCAAAAACTAAGATTGAGAAGAATCGCCAGTAGGTGTGGAAGATGGCTGGTCAGTACGGATGGCTGAGAGCCTGCCGACTCTTTCAAGACCAGAAAGTGAGGAAGCAAAACCCGCGACCTGGGAGGCAGGCGGCTCCCCAACCACAGGAGAAAGACTCTGTGGTGAGTGGAGGCTTGGACCCGCAGAGAATCTGTGGGTGGCATGGGCTGCGGGTGGCATGGGCTGCGGAGACAGGGTTTAGACCTGGAATATTCTGGGTCCATAACTCACCAGTGCATTTGCATCCAAAGATAGCTGCCTTGACCCCCTTCCCCAGCAGCTCGGGCTGCTCAGAGCCTGGGAGGAACCATCTGGGCTCCTCGGGGTATGTCTGCCCTGGCTTCATCCAGGTCTTTCAATGGGGCTCTTACTGTTCACCTTAGACCACCAGCCCCTCCTCCTCTGATGCTTGTGACGAGGGCTTTGGGAACCACAATATTGGAACTATCCCGGCCCCTGAGGGACTGCGCCCTTTCTCCAGNGCAGAGACAGGGTTTAGACCTGGAATATTCTGGGTCCATAACTCACTAGTGCATTCGCATCCAAAGATAGCTGCCTCGACCCCCCTCCCCAGCAGCTCGGGCGTTCAGAGCCTGGGAGGAACCATCTGGGCTCCTCGGGGTTATGTCTGCCCTGGCTTCATCCTGATCTTTCAGTAGGGCTCTTACTGTTCACCTTAGACCGCCAGCCCTTCCTCCTCTGATGCTCCTGAGGAGGGCTTTGGGAACCACAATACTGTAACTATCCCGGCCCCTGAGGGACCGTGCCCTTTCTCCAGAACCAGCATTCCACGCTCTCCATCTGTCCTTGCATTCCCTCTGGACTTGTGCCTCTGCTTTCTGCTGACTCTCTGACCTTCTCCTCCACCCACAGGTGAAGTGTAAGGACTGTGGAGCCTTTGGGCACACAGCAAGGAGCCTCAGGTGCCCCATGAAGCGCTGGCAAGGGGCGCTGGTCCCCCTGCCCTTGGGGTCCAGATTCGGCAAGGAGAACCTGGCATGGAAGCTGCAGCACCCACCGGCCCCAGGGACCCTTAACATTGCTGAGAGAGAGGAGGAGGAAAGGCAGAGGTGAGCGGCAGGGAGGTGGGACTCAGGGTCTGGGCTGAAATCTGGAGGCAGTTCCTCTCCTGGTTCACACAGTGCTGAGCCATCTCTAGAAAGGACAGGGCAACTGGGGAGGCAGCGACAGGAGCCACGTGCTCAGGGGCCACACTCGGGGGCTCACAGCAGGCCCTGAAGTCAATAAGGAGAGTNCATGAAGCGCTGGCAAGGGGCGCTGGTCCCCCTGCCCTTGGGGTCCAGATTCGGTAAGGAGAACCTGGCGTGGAAGCTGCAGCACCCACCGACCCCAGGGACCCCTAACGCAGCGGAGAGAGAGGAGGAGGAAAGGCGGAGGTGAGTGGCGGGGAGGTGGGACCCAGGGTCTGGGCTGAATCTGGAGGCGGTTCCTCTCCTGGTCGACACTGTGCTGAGCCATCTCTAGAAAGGACAGGGCAACTGGGGAGGCAGAAACGGGAGCCACGTGCTCAGGGGCCACACTCGCGGCTCACACCAGGCCCGGTGACGAGGACACTGGGTTTCTGACACTTGCCCTGTTTGTGTTGCAGGAAAGAGGAGCAGCAGAGGAAGCTCCTGCAGCGATTTCCCAGGAGGCCCCACGCTCGGCAGCCGCAGAGCTGGAAGGAGGAGCCGGAGCCCGGCCTCTGCCTGAGGGTCAGTCTCTTGGGCCCCCTCTTTAATCCACTGGCCTCAGTCCTCCCTCTGGGAGGAAACCGGTCATGTTCTTTCCTGACCAATGTCAGCATTTATTTTTCAGATGCCATTTTTCTTGCTGTCTTTGATTTTGCATTCTTACTTGCATGTCTGGCAAGAAGAAGCTGGCAGGGACATGGAAGTGATTTTATCAGTAGCTTCCACAGTAGAAGCTAGAACAAGAATCTGTGAATTGTGACTCATCCTCCATGACCATGAAACTCATTTTGCCACCAAGGTGCCTGCAAGTTACCAAGCTGTGTACAGTTATACAGTCCTAAGAAGAGGGTGTACCAAAAGCTTGTTTTCCCTTAATTAACAAGATATGGGAAAGACTAGAGATCTCTTAAAGAAAATTAGAGATATCAAGGGAACACTTCATTCAATGACGGGCTCAATAAAGGACAGAAATGGTATGGACCTAACAGAAGCAGAAGATATTAAGAATAGGTAGCAAGAATACACAGAAGAACTATACAAAAAAGATCTTCACGACCCAGATAATCACGATGGTGTGATCACTCATCTAGAGCCAGACATCCTGGAATGTGAAGTCAAGTGGGCCTTAGAAAGCATCACTACGAACAAAGCTAGTGGAGGTGATGGAATTCCAGTTGAGCTATTTCAAATCCTGAAAGATGATGCTGTGAAAGTACTGCACTCAATATGCCAGCAAATTTGGAAAACTCACCAGTGGCCACAGGACTGGAAAAGGTCAGTTTTCATTCCAATCCCAAAGAAAGGCAATGCCAAAGAATGCTTAAACTACCGCACAATTGCACTCATCTCACACTCTAGTAAAGTAATGCTCAAAATTCTCCAAGCCAGGCTTCAGCAATACGTGAACTGTGAACTTCCTGATGTTCAAGCTGGTTTTAGAAAAGGCAGAGGAATCAGAGATCAAATTGCCAGCATCTACTGGATCATTGAAAAAGCAAGAGAGTTCCAGAAAAACATCTATTTCTGCTTTATTGACTATGCCAAAGCCTTTGACTGTGTGGATCACAATAAACTGNGATGTTCAAGCTGGTTTTAGAAAAGGCAGAGGAACCAGAGATCAAATTGCCAACATCTGCTGGATCATGGAAAAAGCAAGAGAGTTCCAGAAAAACATCTATTTCTGCTTTATTGACTATGCCAAAGCCTTTGACTGTGTGGATCACAATAAACTGTGGAAAATTCTGAAAGAGTTAGGACTACCAGACCACCTGACCTGCCTCTTGAGAAACCTATATGCAGGTCAGGAAGTAACAGTTAGAACTGGACATGGACCACCTTCCTTTTTAAAGATAATTTTGGTAGGATTGGTATAATATTTCTCAAAAATTTTATAAAATTTGCCATTGAATAAAAAATTTTCTATTTTAATAAAGTTCTACCATATAAGACATGTTTTAGGTGGTTTTTCTTTCTAAGCCTTGAGATAACAGACTGGTTCCAAATAGGAAAAGGAGTACATCAAGGCTGTATATTGTCACTCTGCTTATTTAACTTACATGCAGAGTACATCATGAGAAACGCTGGGCTGGAAGAAGCACAAGCTGGAATCAAGATTCCTGGGAGAAATATCAATAACCTCAGATACACAGATGACACCACTCTTATGACAGAAAGTGAAGACGAACTGAAAAGCCTCTTGATGAAAGTGAAAGAGGAGAGTGAAAAAGTTGGTTTAAAGCTCAACATTCAGAAAACGAAGATCATGGCATCTGGTCCCATCACTTCATGGCAAATAGACGGAGAAACAGTGGAAACAGTGGCAGACTATTTTGGGGGGGACAGGCTCCAAAATCACTGCAGCCATGAAATTAAAAGACATTTGCTGCTTGGAAGGAAAGTTATGACCAACCTAGATAAAGTATTCAAAAGCAAAGACATTACTTTGCTAACAAAAGTCTGTCTAGTCAAGGCTATGGTTTTTCCAGTGGTCATGGATGGATGTGAAAGTTGGACTGTGAAGAAAACTGAGCGCCGAAAAATTGATGTTTTTGAACAGTGGTGTTGGAGAAGACTCTTGAGAGTCCCTTGGACTGCAAGGAGATTCAACTAGTCCCTTATAAAGGAGATCAATCCTGGATGTTCATTTGAGGGACTGATACTAAAGCTGAAACTCCCATACTTTGGTCATGTCATTCAAAGAGCTGACTCACTGGAAAAGACCCCAATGCTGGGAGGGATTGAGAGCAGGAGGAAAAGAGGAAGACAGAGGATGAGATGGCTGGATGGCATCACCGACTTGATGGACATGAGTTTGGGTGAACTCCAAGAGCTGGTGATGGACAGGGATGCCTGGTGTGCTACAATTCATGGGGTCGAAAAGATTCGGGCACAACTGAGCGACTAAACTGAACAAGATATATTTTTTATAACATTTCCATTTACCTATTTGATCCATAAATGTACCAAGGTCATACTGTAATTTTCTTTTTTATGAGCAAACCTGTTGTTGAGTATCTTAATTCCTGTGAGGTGTTTTATTGGAGGGAGAGGAGATTCTCACACCTGGTCTCTCTGTGTGGTCTTCTCCTACAGCACCCAAATATGCCCCTGCTTATCCACACATCCAAGAGGAAATCCCTCCAGGATCCAGATCACCCAAGAGGGTCACCANAAGTGATTTTATCAGCAGCTTCCATAGTCAAATCCTTCAAATTAGAGCAGGAATCTCTACATTGTGATTCCTCCTCCAAAACTGGATATGAAAACCCATTTTGCCATCAAGGCACCTGCAAAACACCAATCTGTGTAGTCTTGAGAAGAACGTATACCAAAAGCTTGCTTCTCCTTACTTAACGAGAGACATTGTTAGAACATTTTCCTTTGCCATTTAATGTATAAATGTGTCAAGGTCACATGAGCAGCCTGATGTTGAGGATCTTATCATATAAAATTAATTCCTGTGAGGTGTTTTTCTGGAGGAAGAGGAGATTCTCACACCTGGCCTCTCTGTGTGGTCTTCTCTTACAGCACCCAAACATGCCCCTGCTTATCCACACATCCAAGAGGAAATCCCTCCAGGATCCAGATCACCCAAGAGGGTCACCAACCGGGAAAGATGATGTGAAATCCAGCCTCCCCGCAGTGTCTCTCATCGGCAGGAATTTGGCCCCGGCCTCCAAGGGCAGCGTCGAGGCTCCAGGCAAGAGATGTGCTCAGACCCCCACCCTGACATGTGTGAACACCCCAAAGAAACCTAGATTCAGCCCTGTCCAGACCCCCCAGCAGAGCACTCCGACAGAAGATCTGGGGGCCTTCCTGAATCTCCTTCCTCCACCCAGCACAGCTGGACATGGACCGAGAGTGGTCTTCCGTGCATCCAGGGAGACACCTGCCCAGGGGCAGCGCTTTGACCTCCAGCCTCCAGCGGACAGATCTCCCTCCAGGAGCATGCGCGCTGTCCCCGCAGCCCACCTGCCGCCCATCATCATCCGCGTCCTGGCCCAGCCTCTCAGGATGCGCTTCCTGAGAGACAGCGAAGGCTGCTGGAGCTGCCACTACAGGGCGCCCCCGTCTCCGCGGCCTGCAGAGCAGCCAGCCCCTCCTGCTCAGAGCCCGTCCGTCGACAGGGAGCCCGAGGGACACGCTGTCCCCGGGCCCCGGAGCGTCCTCTACGATGACCTCCAGGTGTCTTCTTCCTCCGAAGAGAGTGACTGCGACGCAGACAGCAGTGGCAACTGAGACTCGTCCTCCAGCGCTCGGTGCCCTGACATGACTGTGACTCTGGCGGATGAGCTGGATGTTAGAGGGAGCGGGTGTTCCCGGTGAAGCCGGACTCCCCACCCTGGTGGGCGAGACAGCAGTGGGACCAGACCACCCTAGGGACACACAGCTGCTCGCACTTCCCTGTCTCCTCATGGAATCCGTGTNCTCGGTGCCCTGACATGACTGTGACTCTGGCGGATGAGCTGGATGTTAGAGGGAGCGGGTGTTCCCGGTGAAGCCGGACTCCCCACCCTGGTGGGCGAGACAGCAGTGGGACCAGACCACCCTAGGGACACACAGCTGCTCGCACTTCCCTGTCTCCTCATGGAATCCGTGTCTGTCCCATGGCACTTATCCAACCGAATGAAGAGCTGTCAACCTAAAACTATTATCAGTAATTGAGGCAAACTCTAGGAGTGACCTTTAACCATTGTTTAAATAGGAAGTGATGGTAGTATCTGTAGTTGATGATGGTAGTGTCTGTGTTTGATGGTAGCAGCTGTATCTGAACCTTTGGAACCTGCCTAAAGGGCCTGACTCTGCTCTGCAGAAGGTCAGCCGCGCCCTGTCCTGACATAAGTCTAGTGGACTCTGTGGAGTCTTGCACTATAAATCACAGTGGGGAGAATTCCCGTGGCTGTGCTTTTCAAGTGTCATTAAATGGTACTCTAAAGCTTTGTTTTAAAACATTTCTTTCTGTGTTTTCAGAAGAAACAAGAAAAATTACACAGTCATCTCAAGAGATGGAGAAAGATCATTTGGTCACATTCAATATCCTAGTCAGGCAGGCATTGCACCCAGCCCCTGCAGGGCCTTCCTTCTGCCCTAAATCAAATCAGCAATAGGTCAAGATCCATTTCATATGTATATATAATTACATACTGTTGAATTTAATACGCTAATAGTTTATTAAGATCTTTTGTATTTATGCTCATCGGGAAATTTTTGAGTTTGTTATTCTCTATGATTTGATTTTGTATTCATGGAATGCTATACTTAGTGGCTCAGTCATGTGTAACTCTTTTGGACCCCTTGGACCTCAGTCCACCAGGTTCCTCTGTCCATGGGGATTCTCCAGGCAAGAATCCTGGAGTGGGTTGTCCTGCCTTCCTCCAGGGGATCTTCCCAACCCAGGGATGGAACCCAGGTTTCCTGCACTGCAGGCAAATTCCTCACAGACTGAGCTGCTAGGGAAGCCCTATTATGTAACGCTGGTATGGAAAACTAGTTGGAGTCAGTTGCCGCCTTGCTTTTGAAAGATTATTTTCGTAGAAGTGATGTAATGTCTCCCACAAATTTTATAAAATTTTCCAGTGAAAAAGTTTGAATTTTAATAAAGTTTTACCATATAAAACATATGGTGTGTGGTTTTTATCTCTAAGCCTTGAAGAGCATCTTCATACTATTTTGACTCAAGATACATCTTGTAATGGAGGGGAAAGAGGAGCATGGGAGGACTTGATGAAAAACACAGAATCAGGGCCTCCCAGATCCCCGGGGCCACTTATGCACATTACCAATGCCCCCGTGTCAGTGCCCTGCAAGGAGAATGTGGTCAGCCTGTGTAGTGCCTAGAGCCACAGGGAGCCCCAGAATCATCTCAACCCTCATCCTCAGGTGCCCTGTGCCAGCTGTTGCTACAGAACCTGGGAGACCAGACAGCAGGCTTCTGAGTATCTCAGCAGGGGGCTACAGGCAAGTGTCAGGGACTGTTGTTCCTGGACCAAAAGGGGCCAGCAGAGGCCACCCCAAGTGGATCGAGAACTCCCTGACCAACCAGGCACTTATCTACCCTTGCTCAGGCTGAGGGTCACTACCTCCTTGTCGCTCAGTGAAGTGAGCAAAAGTCATCTGACCTGATGAGGTTCTGAGAGTGAATGAGCACAGGATTCAACTTCCTCCGCCCTCAGGAGCAAATCCTGATCTCATCAACAAGCTCACACCTCCCTGGGAGGCAGGTGTCTGTTAAGCAAACTGACATGCGTGTCATGAGTACACTGTGAGCAGAGCACCCTGGGCCTTCCGACCCGGAGGGAGAAGGCGATTGATCGTGATGATGGCTTGTAAAGCCTGAGAAGAGCTCACTAATGTCTACTCACTGACGAAACCAGCCCCACTCATTGTTCCTGAATACAGACCGCTCCTTGCTCAGACCCTTTAATCTGGAGCCAAAGCACTTGTAGCTCATGTTCCCATTTAACACGGTTTTCTGGTCCAAAGTGTGCTCCCACAGGCTCCCAGTGCTCTGAGTGTCCCACGAAAGGAGGATTCTCTGGCTTCCCGCGAAGGCCACTCTGGGCTCAGAACAGCTCTGCACGGAGCCCTAAAGAGGTGGAGGAGCGCGGACATCCGGCCCCGACGTCCCGCTGGCGCCGGAGCCGCGGAACGAAGTGTCCTCTGCCTCTTGCTGATGAAGCCAAGCTGTCTCCTCTCTCCAGCCATGAGCACTGCTGTCCCCCTGTTCACCATGCTCTTCTTTATGAGCCACGTTCCACCAGGTAACAGCAACGACAAAACCTGGCTGATGCCTTGGTAAGAGTAGAGTGCCTGAGACCTTGAGCGGATCCAGTGATCAGAGCAACGTCACCATCACCGCTGCCTGAGGAGGGGTCTCGTGGGAAACCTGGAAAGACCCGCAGCCTCCTGACTCAGTCATTCCCCACAGCGACTCTCAGTTAGACAACGGGAGGTCAAGGGCATTCAAGGGTGTTTCAAGGGCTTGTTCCAGCACTGAAGATGAATTATTTAGGCAAGTTTACTAGCAGTTTCTAGATCTAGATAACAAAAAACAAGGCACTGTTCTGCTAAATTTTGGTCTCCAAAATTCATCTACTTTCAGCAAAAATTAGTATTCTAAGATACTGATATAAGAGCTATGCCAAAGCTACAGGGGCCCAGGCAGGTGGATAGGTGAGGGTCTCCTTGAAAGGTTTATTCTGAGTCAGAGTGTGTGTGTGTGTGTGTGTGTGTGTGTGTGTGTGTGTGTGTGTGCACGCGTGCGTGCGTGCATGCGTGACTCCCGAGAGACTTCTAACCCATTGCCCCTTAATACTGCTGATCTCCTGGCTTGATGATGTCCCCAGACACCCCGGGCTTCCTCTTTCTTTTCCACATCTGTTCTCCTGGAATAGAACTTAAACAGAGATGAAGATGGCACTGCCGTGGAGTCTATCCACCTGCATGCTGTGGGGTGTGCCAACACCCATCACAGGGGCAGGCGCAGATGTCTATCTCCAGGACCTGTTGATCTAAGGAGGGATGAGCCACTCACCGCTTTATGTCAACAGGAATGTCTTATCTTTTCTTGAGAATTCAAGGTCTCAGCATTGGGAAGGAGTCTGAAGGTACACAGATGGGTGAATGTGGACAGTCCTCGTATAAGGAGCTGTAATCCCAGCCCTTTCATTTGTCTCAGATCCCTTGTGGAGTGTGGGGCAGTGGATATACTTCACAGACAGGCAAAGTGCATGTGTGTGTACACACACACACATACAGAGAATGTTACTATTCTGGGAATAAGGAAAAATACAGATGAAAACCTTGAATACACAGCCTTACTTAATACTAATCTGATCCCATAGTTTTCCTTCCAAAGCCTGCTCCCACCAACAGACTTTTTGAGGCGTCAGTGCCTTGAGCTCTCCTCCCCTGGGACACTTATGCTGTCTTTATTTCAATCATGTTTATTTGCCCCTGGCTCTCACTTACCAAATCTCTTCTTCCTCCTCGGGCCAACACTCTGTTTTGAGAGCTAGTTGACTCTTCCCTGGACTGTCTAGCCAGGACGATGACTGGACCATAGTATCTTAGAAGTCAGGGGCCATCATATGTTTCTTTCTCTGGAGGCCTGCTCCCCGATAAGGGCCTCCCATTCAGTGGATGTATAACAAATATCAATTAGTGACTGTTTTGTGAATGGTAAAGAGTTAAATTCAGTTTAATCCATTTGACTTTCCTTTGAATTCAATGGACTTTTGTTGAATTGCTACAAATGCCCTACACTGATTTGAAACTATTCAAGAGTTGGCTTTCGTGTTCTGGAATAGAAAAATCTAGAAGTGCTGGTTTTGAGAACTCTTTTAATGCCAGCAAAGAGCTTTAGAAGCTGTCTTGGGAAAGGTGCTCTTTGTTACATATGGAGACTGCTGAGATGAAGCCGCTTTTGAAAATGAGCCCCTTGTTGTGTGTGATCCATCTCCAGAACACTAACATATTAGGCCGTAAGTCAAATACGATTCAATGTTTTTAACAAGCATGTGCATTCAGCCCTTGAAAGTGAAAGTGAAAGTCGCTTAGTTGTGTCTGACTCTTTGTGACCTCATAGACTGTAGCCCCCCAGGCCCCTCTGGCCATGGAAT
>SJYA01007747.1:0-17452 GCA_006410615.1 Neotragus moschatus | reverse complement strand
AGGGATGTGGGCCCCTCCTCGGTCTCCTCTGCAGGTCGTGAGTGGGTCCAGGTGCCCCCGCTGCCCCCCCTACTAACCATCACCAGGCAGACCCCTTGGGTCTCCCCGTGGGTCCGCCCCACGCGGGCAGCGCTCCCTGCAGCCGCCTCCTCCCAGAGCCAGAGGCTCCAGAAGTTCCAGCTGAAATAGGGAAAAGCATCGCTCTGTGTCCAAGCTGTCAGACCCGCTCAGGCTCAGGGGGTATCCTGACCCAGAGGCTTCCGAAGCCAGCGTGGAGCCCACCCCGGTGCCCAGAGTCCCTGCAAGGAGGGGCTGCAGACCTCCCTTCTTGGGCACATGGCTGGTCGTCCCCTAGTACCCCCTCCTGGGGAGACCTGGGCTGCCCCAGCTGGAGCGTCCAGGTGTCCAGGCCAGGTCAGTGCTGGAGGAAGTCCCCCGGGAGGACAGCCTCCTGGTCACTCATAGGTGATTCCTGGGGATCGTCCCCAGCGCTGGCCGCCCCATGACTGAGGCAGGATTGCCTGGTGGGCAGACCCTGGCTCCACAGCTGCCCCTGGGGGGGTGCTGGGTGCCCCTGCGTCGGCGCAGCCAGGCCTGGGGCGGGCAGGGGCTCCTGAGGGGGCCGAGCCCAGGCCGTCCGGGAGGGCCGGGCACAGATGGTGCTGGGGCAGCCCTGCCCCGCAGAGCCGCCCTCGCTCTGAAGGTGCCTTCTGTCGGCTCCCCGCCATCCTTCACCCGCCACCCCTGCAGTGGGACCCGGGTCTCGGCACAATGAGCTCCCCGAGCAGATGGCGGTCCCCAGTCCCCAGTCACGTCCCGCCTGCCTTTCACATGAAAATGGGGGGAGACGGCTAGACAGATGTCCACCAAACCGGCCCGGCCGGGCAGTGGGGACCAGAGGCCACGTCCTCACCAGGTGCTTGGAGCGGCCCCTGGACAAACAGCCTCTGCTGGGCGCTTCTCGCTCCCCCAACCCTGTCCATCCTCAACCCAGAAAAATGATGCCTGTTTCTCCCTCCTCCACACCAGCCCCTGCTCTCAGGCCACAGGATGGGACTGCGCAGCGAGCTGGACTATCCAGGGCCTGGTGAGTGTGTGCAGGGCCCCCCCCATTTTAAAGGGACCCCCAGTCCCTGCGACATAATGAAGAACAGAGTGGGCACGTTTGCTGGGCCAGAAACAGCCCCGAGGGAGGGACTCCCGCCCGAGCCCAGGACGAGCCCCTCTGCACCCGAACCAGAGCCCAGGGCAGCGCAGAGGGGGTCTCCCCGCTGCTCGCTTGTTCACTAGCGCATTACATCGTCACCCACTCATTCAGCAAGTGCAGTGAAGGTGAGGTGAAGACTGTCCCCCCTAGACGCAGTTGGGGGATTAACTCGAAGGTGCTGGGAGAGCTCCCGGCAGAGCCTGGCTCACTAGTGTGTCCTCTTGGGCCAGGCGCTCCCTGGGTGCCATGGGAGCCATGGGAGGTTCTGAGCAGCGGAAATGGGACCAGATTCCGTCTCCAAAGGGATCTCAAGGCTACACAGAGAGAGAGCAGAGCTGGGCAGAGAGGGCGGGAGCAGGAGCCCGGGAGGCTCCTGAGGAGNGGGCCAGGCGCTCCCTGGGTGCCATGGGAGCCATGGGAGGTTCTGAGCAGCGGAAATGGGACCAGATTCCGTCTCCAAAGGGATCTCAAGGCTACACAGAGAGAGAGCAGAGCTGGGCAGAGAGGGCGGGAGCAGGAGCCCGGGAGGCTCCTGAGGAGGGGCAAGCCGCCGCCAGAAGCCCCCAGCCCGCCTCGTCCGTCAGAGCCGGGATGACAAAGGAGACCAGCCTGCTCTGCCCCCCGCTGCAGCCAGGGCCCTGCCCACCGTCCTGAACCTGCTCCCAGAGCCTGCGCCAGCTCCCTGGGCCTGAAGAGGAGGCCTGGCCAGTGTTCCCGAAGGGCCCTGAAGTCACCCACCCCCAGAGCACCTGTCGTGCAAGGGGGTCCCTTTCTGGGGGACTCTCCCTTTCTGGGGAGGTTCTCCTCATGTCGAGGCCAGCGGCTCCTCAGTTGCAGCCAGCACAGGGCCAGGTCTGGTCACAGCCGTCCCAGGGGAGTGGAGTGGAGTGGAAGCCCCTGAGTTGTGACCGACTCTTTACAGACCCCATGGACTGTAGCCTGCCAGGCTCCTCTGTCTGTGGAATTAAGAGGTGTCCCCAGAGAGTTAATTTTACTTCCCCAAATGCCCAAGCTCTGTGAAGAGAGGTGAAAAAGCAGATGATGGGATGCCTGCCCTGAAGGAGCCTTAGTCTATTCATCTGCTAAGTGGGCTTAGGAAGAAGACAAGGGTCCCTCAAGAACAAAGAGAGAATTCCGCTGGGCTTGTACACCTGGAGGTCGGTGGGGAAGGGGCTTCCTGCCCGCCTTGGGGAAGGTACCCCCACCCCCGTCATTAGTCACTGTCTCCTCACCCTGTGAGGAAGCCCTTATCCCCACCCCAACCACCTCCTCCATCTTATGTCTCCTGATCACTCTCTGAAATCACCTTTTGTATTGTTTTCTATTTTGCCACCAGAACAGGAGCCCCTGACAGCAAGGAGCTTGCTTGTTATGCCTACTGGTGGATTTTGAAAGTCCAGGACAGCACATGTCTGGCACATAGTAGGGCTTCAGGAATATCTGCTGAGTGAATAAATGAATTGGGAGGTGAGTAAATGAATAAGTGGTCTTTCGATGACCTTGACCCTGCCTCCTGTCTGGACTCACTGCCCAGCACTTTTCCTGAGTCACTCTGGCCACACCAGGCTTTGCAGCTCCTCAAATGCCCAGGAACACACCTGCCTCTGGGCCTTGACTCTTGCTTGTCCATCTGCCCGGAAAGTCCTTCCCCAGATACTTCTCCTGGCTCCTAACCTCACCACCTTCCTGTCTCTGTACATAAATGTCACCAGCACCGGCCACCTGCCTGAATCAGCCATTGGCCCCTCCACGTTTCCTCCCCTCCACTCAGTCTTTCTGCTTTGTTTTCTCCATAGCACTTACTGTCTTCCGATGTGTTAATTTCTCTACTTTGCTCATTGCCTCTTACTCCCCAAGGGCAGGAGCAAGTGCCTGGAACATACTAGGTGCCCAATAAATATTGATTTACTTCATGAATGAGGACATTGGTGGTCAGACAAAGGAGCATTCCCTGCAGGTGGGGAAAGCAAAGAGGGCTTCCTGGAGGAGGAGGCTTGAGATAGGGCCACGAAGAGAGGCAGAGTCTTCATGGGAGAAAAGTTCGGATAGAAACCAGTACTAAGAGCCAAAATGCAGTTTCTGGGGCCGTGGCTANGGTGGTCAGACAAAGGAGCATTCCCTGCAGGTGGGGAAAGCAAAGAGGGCTTCCTGGAGGAGGAGGCTTGAGATAGGGCCACGAAGAGAGGCAGAGTCTTCATGGGAGAAAAGTTCGGATAGAAACCAGTACTAAGAGCCAAAATGCAGTTTCTGGGGCCGTGGCTAGTGGGTACCACAAGCCCAGTTTCAGGTGGTTTTGTGCTTCAAAGGTGCTCAGATCTCATGCAGGCTGGCAACAGTTCTTTGGCAATTAATTCAATGTTTTATTCATCCTTGAGTTCTTTAAAGCTGCGAATCAAACAGTCAGTGGGTGCTTTGCTAACCACGTTCCGGGCTCCTGTGTTGCAAATAACTGTGCTCTTTTGCATACCAAGCAGACTTCTCTCTGTCCCCAGAAAATGAATTTCTCCCGGTGTTCATCGCTCTAATTGCATCCATTGCGAGCCAGACCAACTATGTCTCCATCCCAATTTGCAATATGCAAAACCTTAATCTCCCCAAGTTTCCTGAGTCCCCAAGAATGATTCACAGCCTCCCGAAGCCTGGAAATGCACTGTTTGATCTGCCAATCCATATAAATTAGATTTACTGGAGGGAAATAAAGGAGCTTTGATACTATAAACTATCAGGAAATAATCACCGGTGTGCATGTGTACCCCATAAATTTGCTACTTAGGAGGAAAATGGGGCAGCTGACCAAGCACATGTTGCTGAATTTATGTCCTCAGTGCAGTTACCAAAATGAGGACGATAGACTTCTGTCTTTACAGAATTATGTGCAATCGAGTTGGGGGGGGGGCGTGGCAGCCAACCCCCACATTCCCTGAACTAGGGGCAATTGTTCTAAGTAAGGCAGCAGGGATTGGAAAGACAGCAGGGATGCTATATCAGATATAAAGGACTGGGTAAATGGTGAGCCTTCATTCATTTGTTCACTCAGTGAATACTTATAAAGTGTAGCCTCTGGGCTACATGGAGCTTCCCAGGTAGTGCAGTGGTCAAGATTCTGCCTGCCAGTTAGGAGATGAGGGTTTTATCCCTGGGTTGGGAAGATCCCCTGAAGAAGGAAATGGCAACCCCCTCCAGTATTCTTGCCTGGAGAATTCCATGGACAGGAGGACCCTGACAGGTTACAGTTGATAGGGTGGCAAAGAGTCGGACAAGACTGAGCGATTGAACAACAACAGGGGTTAAGACGGAAGCTCTTTCTGGAGCAAACACATCTCTTTGGGAACTGACATGGGGACAAGCATGATTCCTGCAGAATCAAATCCTGTTTCTACCTCCTCACTAGGTAGTTCTGCAGTATCAAAGGGATTTATCCAGGAGGGAAGATCTGAAGGAGAATTAGCTACAGGCCATGCTATTCTCCACCGAGGAGCCTATTGTTAAACCTGAGTGATGAATGGGGAGAAAAAAGTGGGCCCCCTCCCTTCACCGGGCGCCCTGATGGAGCAGGATGGTCTACCACAGGTCATGCTCTTGGAGGCAGTTACCAAGTTCTGGTTCCCAAGGAATTTCTGGAAGTCAATGGCGCCGTCCCCAGGCACACACAGGGCTGCACGTTTGGTCCCCTGTGGCCACGTGACTCCTCCTGGCCAATGAGCGGTGAGCAGAGATCAGGTCACCCACAGGCTGGGGAAATTAACAGCCAGGGCAAGACCCCTCCCCAAGCTCTTCTTTCTGCCAGGTCTGTGGTGACATCACAGAGGGCAGACCCCTTCACCCAGGGTCACGAGGAGGAGACTGAGCCCAGCTCCCAGCTGCCCTCTGGGGACCTGCAGTCTGAGCAAGAAATCAGCCTTGATGGTTCAGGCCTGTTAGCTCAGGAGACTGCTTGTTAGGCAGCATAACCTAGCCCACCTGACTGTGTATCAAGTGTTCAGACAGATCCAGAACCCAAGGGGAGAACCGTCCCCATTTGCTGAGCTCCTCCATGGCCCAGGCGCTGTGCTCAGTCGTACGATGTATATAACGTGTATGACAAATATCCGTGTGGCAATTATCCTTTTCCACTTTACAAAGGAGGAAATAACAGTAACAGCCGCATCCCCTGAGCAGGGACGATGTGGCAGGGACTCGTTACATACACACTTGAACAGGACTTCTTCAGGCCTCATACTAGCCCTGGGAGGGAAATGCTTTTATTTATTCCCATTTTACGGGTAGGAAAACTGGGGCTCAGAGTGGTCATGCATATACCCAGGACCACAGAGCCAGTAAGTGGCAGAGGGGGACTCTGAACCAAGGCCCCTCTGACTCATTTCCGGTTCCTGCTGACGTCACGCTGGGTCTCTGGAGGGGACCTGAGGGCTGGGGCAGGCTGTGGGTGCAGATACCCAGGGGCCGAGTGTTCCACACTCTCTGCCACTGGAAGAGGGTGTCCACAGGCAGTGCTAGTGTCGGAGCAGCACAGGCTCGCACCCTCAGTTCCTGGAGGCTGGAGGGAGATGATGCCGTGGGCAGAGGCTGTGTGGCCACACAACCCTTCACCCACTTTGCATTCAGCCAAGCGGTCTTCCTCGTCTCGTCTCCACGCCTCTTGGTCTGGAACGGACCCCTCCTTTGATAAACCTCATTGATTCCGCCTAATTAGCCCCTCAAATGAGATCACGGGTTATTTTGGAAGCAGCATCCTCACAAACGTTTCCCTGGAGCATTCAGGTGGAAAATGCAGATAAACTCACCTCTTTGTAAGATAAATGAACACGCTTCGTCCCCAGTCCCCAGGGCCCCAGCCTATCCCAGGCCCGGGCTTCACCTCCACAAAAGGCCTGAATCTTAGACTCTTGGAGTTGCCTCAAATGAGGTTGTGTCTTGAGTCAAAGAAACTGTGGGCTATGCTGCCAAATAGCCATCACGGCTTCCGGGGCAGTTCTGTGACCCAGTGCTCATCACAGGCTTTACCTGTGCTCGTGAGCCAAGACCCACACCAGCCCCGGGAGGAGCACATGGCCGTGAGCCCATGCTACAGATGGGGAGACTGAGGCACAGAAAACAAGTCACTTGCCCAGTAATTTGAACCCAGGAAGTCAGGCCACTAAGTTCAAGCACTGAATCACCTACATCTTCACTTGTCCGTCTGTCCTAGTCCTCGTGTCTCAGCACACCTGGAATCAGTGTGGTTGTTTTTAATCAATGCAGCTCTCATTTTGTGAATAATATAAGATGGCTATTCGTTCGTTCATGTCAAAATTTCAGCCAGCCCATGGTTTTCAAAACCCTGTTTTGCCGTTTCTTCATTTCTTATATAGCAGGAAGCCCCCCAGGAGGGAATCACCCTGAGATCACCCTGACAGATCCCACGCTCAGGAGCAGCGTCTCTCATTCCGCCAGCTGCAGGCAGGCCTGGGGGTGAGGATGCCGTGTGCACAAACCCCAGCCCTGGTGTGCCTGAGCCCCACGACCCTGAGAGAACCCTCCAGCACCCCCCCTCATCTCCACAGCAGGAGGACGGCGATCACAGAGCCCCTCACGGATCTGCTGGGAGGAGTACGAGGTGACATGCACGTGGGAACCGAGCCCAGCACCTGTTAGGTGTTCAGTTAACTCACAACGTCACATGGACTGTTCAGTCTCGACAGGCACAGCCATCCCACTCCTCTGTTAACTGGGAGGAGAGAGTTTAGATTTCCTTCGTGCCCACCAGGCAGGGTCAGACACTCTGGATGCTGCCATTGAGTCAGACCCGTGGAACAGAGGAGGGGTTCATGGGGGAGGGAGGCAGGGTGGTCCCACCCCTTTGCACAGCTGAGGCTCTGCACACAGGACCCTGGTCTGGCTTGGCCGCAGACAGAACACAGACTTGGCAGCCCCTCCCATGGGCCCCCCAGGTGACAGCACCAGGACCCCTGCCAGCTCCCTCCTAGCAGGTGCCGGAAAGATGTAAGGGCAGCCCTGCCACCTGCATCCGACCTCTGGGAGGGCTGGTCCCCTGCAGCCTGCAGCTCCATCGTCCTCTAGAGCGGAAACAAGTCCCACCTGCCAGGGTCGTCCCGCCCTCTTTTCCTCAGAGCTGCTTGGGCCAAAAGCCAGGAAGGANCTTAGACTCTTGGAGTTGCCTCAAATGAGGTTGTGTCTTGAGTCAAAGAAACTGTGGGCTATGCTGCCAAACAGCCATCGCAGCTTCCTGGGCAGTTCTGTGACCCGGTGCTCATCACAGGCTTTACCTGTGCTGGTGAGCCAAGACTCACACCAGCCCCGGGAGGAGCACATGGCCGTGAGCCCATGCTACAGATGGGGAGACTGAGGCACAGAAAACAAGTCACTTGCCCAGGAATTTGAACCCAGGAAGTCAGGCCACTAAGTTCAAGCACTGAATCACCTACATCTTCACTTGTCCATCTGTCCTGGTCCTCATGTCTCAGCGCTCTTGGAATCAGTGTGGTTGTTTTTAATCAACGCAGCTCTCATTTTGTGAATAATATAAGATGGCTATTCATTCGTTCATGTCAAAATTTCAGCCAGCCCATGGTTTTCAAAACCCCGTTTTGCCATTTCTTCATTTCTTATATAGCAGGAAGCCCCCCAGGAGGANCATGTCTCAGCGCTCTTGGAATCAGTGTGGTTGTTTTTAATCAACGCAGCTCTCATTTTGTGAATAATATAAGATGGCTATTCATTCGTTCATGTCAAAATTTCAGCCAGCCCATGGTTTTCAAAACCCCGTTTTGCCATTTCTTCATTTCTTATATAGCAGGAAGCCCCCCAGGAGGAAATCACCCTGAGATCACCCTGACAGATCCCACGCTCAGGAGCAGCGTCTCTCATTCCGCCAGCTGCAGGCAGGCCTGGGGGTGAGGATGCCACGTGCACAAACCCCACCCCTGGTGTGCCTGAGCCCCACGACCCTGAGGGAACCCTCCAGCACCCACCCTTATCTCCACGGCAGGAGGACGGCGATCACAGCACCCCTCACGGATCTGCTGGGAGGAGTACGAGGTGACATGCACGTGGGAACCGAGCCCAGCACCTGTTAGGTGTTCAGTTAACTCGGAACGTCATATGGACTGTTCAGTCTCAGCCACAGCCATCCCACTCCTCTGTTAACTGGGAGGAGAGAGGTTAGATTTCCTTTGTGCTCATCAGGCAGGGTCAGACACTCTGGATGCTGCCATTGAGTCAGACCCGTGGAACAGAGGAGGGGTTCATGGGGGAGGGAGGCAGGGTGGTCCCGCCCCTTTGCACAGCTGAGGCTCTGCACACAGGACCCTGGTCTGGCTTGGCCGCGGACAGGACACAGACTTGGCATTCCCCGAAGGAGACAGCACCAGGACCCCCACCAGCTCCCCCCCAGCAGGTCCAGGAAAGATAGAGGGGCAGCCCTGCCACCCGTATCCGAGGCCCCCACTCCCACCTCTGGAAGGGCTGGTGCCCTGCAGCCTTCAGCTCCGTCGTCTTCTAGAGTGGAAACAAGTCCCACCACCAGGATCGTCCCGCCCTCTTTTCCTCAGAGCTGCTTGGGCCAAAAACCAGGAAGGAGAGCGGCCAGCCTGTGTGGGCCCCTCAGGGCTGGCCGTCCTCCCCACGGCACGTCTGCGGGGTCCCGGCCCCAGGACGGCCCATCCCCCTCCCCATCATGTGTCAGCCCCACAGTCCCGGGGGGCTCTGAGGAAGCACAGAGTTGACTGGGGGCAGCTCCCCGTTACCCAGGGACCCTCAGCAGGGCCAGAGCGAGGGAGCAGAGGACAAGGAGGCTTTGACGGAGAGAGGGGACAGGCTAAAGGATCTGGAAAGATCTGGAGGCTGAAGCCAAGGCACACCGGGGCGGCTCTGCACTGGGAACCTGGAAAGTGCTGGAAGAAACAGCAGGGAGGATGGGGCAGTGCCCTCCTGTGTGCTAGGCAGAGGCTGGCTGAAGCCTGCCCAGGAGGGGACGGGCTTGTGGGACCAGACCCCTTGCTGGAGCCCCTCGGGACTTCTGGGTGGGAAGGGAGAAGGGCCAAAGGCTGTGGCAGGGACTCAAAAAGGGGAGCCTCCGACCTCCCCTCCCTATTACAGCCCATTATTGCCCTGGACCACACCCCAGCTGCAACCTTGCACTCAAACCACTGCCACCGTCCTGATGAGAGGATTCCAGTTGCAATAACAGGAAATGAAACTGGGGAAGATGCCGACCCCCGGCAGGAGGACCGCAGCTGGCAGGGGCTCCAGTGGGTCATCAGGGTCCCCACCCAGGCTCCCCATTCAGCTCTGCCTGACTCTGAACGGAGACTCAAAGGGGCAGGAGGTTCCCGGGGGGAGAGCATTCCTAGTACAGGGAACAGCTCGTGCAAAGCCACTGAGTCAGCCACCGGGGGAACTGGAGGAACCCTGAGTCCAGAGTGGCTGGAACACGGTGAAGAGGGGGAGAGACGCAGGACAGGAGGTCAGGGAGGGGGTGACGGGGATTAAGTGGGGCTTGTAGGGGATGTGGGCCTTGTGCTTTCTCTCAGAGTGAGATGGGAAGTCGCTGGAGGGTCTGAGTGAGGAGGGCCGTGGCCTGGCTTAGATTTAATAGGACTCCTCTGGCTGAAGTGGAGCCGAAGGTGAACAGGGGACCAGGGAGACTAGTGAGGAGACCGGAATATTTTAGGCAAAAGATGGTGTTTTAGATCAGGGTGGTAGCAGCAGATGTGAACAGAAGTCGACATTCGACAACAGTCCAGTGTCGAAAGCAGGTGGGCACAGGCCTGGGGAGAAAAGCAACGATCCTTATGAGCCCCTTCTTTTCAGGCAGAAAGATTGCCCCAGGATCCCGCAAGCGTGACCTTTATGCCTCATTGTTCCGAAGCGGGGCAACAGTTACAGGCAAAGAAGCAGGATCCCATGGTAGGCTTGGGACTCTCTCTGGGATGAGGTCCAGAAAAACTTGAGTGTTTCCAGCAGAGGAAGGGCTGTGGGGAGGCGGCCACTCATGTTAGCAACAAGCATACACCTGAGCGATGCTCCTGCATGTAAATTTCTGTGCCTGTGTTTGTCCATAATATTGCGGTTAATGTCTCAAAGAACTGACGAAAAGTTTAAACAGGAGGATGCACGTAGAGGGCTTAGAACAGCGTCTGTCACGTCAGTAGCTTCAGCACTCAATCGATGTCAGCTGCTATTATTTTTCTGTCTTCTAAGGACCCAGATCCATCTCTTTCCCACTCCTGGTGTCACATAATCGCAATGCCAGTATTGCAGAATTTCTCCTCCCTGTCTCCTGTCACAGTGTCTGAAATTCCTGTCTTCATCACACACCCACCAGAAGAGACCACAGACGCCCTACTTTGGAGTTCATTCCAGAGACAGCTACGGAGAATAGAGGGGAGAAACGTCTGTGTCCTCATAACTCTGCAAAACTCATAAAATTCTGCAATAAAGTGCTTGCCATGCCTACACAAACAACAGAGAAGACTTCCTGTTCCGTCACTGTGATTGTCACATTGGCCGCGGCACCTGCAGTGACCTCTGGTGTCCCTCCCAAAACAGCTACTCCACCCTTATGATCAGGGCCTGAGCGCTGTCCCAGAGACCACTGTCCTCCACTTGCCTTAGAGGGTCCCCGCTTCTCTCCTGGTCCTTGATATAATATCTAGGATTAACCAATTGAGAACTGTGTCATTCCCTCAGCCATCGGGATTGGTTCATAGGGGGGCACACAAGTCAAGGCTATCCAAGCCTTTCCCTGTAGGGATTAGAAGAAAGACTCTCTCCTTCTTGCTGAGTTTAAAACTGGAATGAGTGATGAGTCTGAAGCTAGTGGCAGCCAATTTGCCACCCCATGGTGCCCGACACTGCAGCCAACACCAAGCAGAAATGAACAAGGAAGGAGAAGTAGTCCTGATACCATTGTTTAGGGTTCTAGATGCAGCCGTTCCTGAAGTATGACAACATCCGACTTTTCCTTTTAGCTGAAGCCAGTTGTGGATGGCTTCTTGCCACGGGCAACCAAACGAGCCTTAACATACATGCTGTAAGCTCTATGCCCTGCCTTTGTCTGTACCTCCCTTCTCGTTGAGCGTTGAGCGAGTCAGCTGCGCCAAAGGGGCAGCCTACAGGGGTGATCAGAAGCCAGACACTCTGGCTAGGTAAGCTTGGAAAAGACATTCACCCGCTCTGGGCCTGTTTCCCTACCTAGACAAATAGCATTTACTCTGGGGTTTTGCGACAGAATGAATTAACATAGTTAAAGCGCTTGGCACAATGCCAGGCAAGCCTCAGTCTTGTTACCAGTGGAAGGCGTCTCAGGAGGCAATGGTAAGCGTAGTGGTGCTTGCAGGCCCTGCAGGAGAAACCCTGCCTGGGGTGCCTCTGGCACCAGGCAGAGCTTGTGGGAGTAAACTTCTGGGCAGACTTAACACCAAGTGTGAAAGAGCTGGCCGGCTTCTTCCTGCTGCTGCTGCTGCTGCTGCTAAGTCACTTCAGTCGTGTTCAACTCTGTGCGACCCCACAGATGGCAGCCCACCAGACTCCCCCGTCCCTGGGATTCTCCAGGCAAGAACACTGGAGTGGGTTGCCATTTCCTTCCCCACCGACTTCTTCCACCAGCATTCAGAGCACAGATGCTGGAATCATGTGGGAAACTGATATAAAGATCACAGAACAGAATCATATCATTGAAGGGTTCGGTGAGATAAAATGTGTGAAACCCTTGGAGCAGTACCTGGCACAGACTGCATGTACTCTGGGTATTGGTTATTACAATTACTGCTCCCTTGTTAAAATATTATTGTCTGGGGTGAGCCTATTCTTAGTAAACTGATTCTTAGTGAATGAGTCAGTCCCCTCCCCCACAAATGGTCATTGAGCACGTGCTGTGTGCCAGCCCTGCTTGGCGATGCAAGGAAGAGAGCAGGGAGTTAGACTGAAGGGGTCTTGTCTCCCAGATCTGGCCTTCAGACCCCACAAAGAACCAGGCAGATACGAATCGTTAAGTGGTGGGGAGTGTTCCGAAGCTGATGGCATCTGATGCTGTGATCATGTGACCACAGGTCTGTGCTCAATAGGGTGCTTGGGGAAGGCATCCTAGGAAGATGTTGCTAAGGGCTGAAAATACGAAAGTCCCTCAAAATGCATGTGTTGAAACTGATTCCCCCTAATGTGCTGGTAATTAGGAGTTGAGACCTTTGGGTGGTGATTAAGACACAAGGGTGGAGCCCTCATGAATTGGGGTTACTGTCCTTAAAAAAAGAGACTCCAGGGAGCTCCCTCACCCCTTCTGCTGCCTAAGGACACAAGGAAAAGAGGGCCATCTGTGAACCAGAAAGTAGGCTGGCATCTTGATCTTGGACCCCTCAGCCTCCAGCCACCCAGTCTATGATATGTAGTTCAGTTCAGTCACTCAGTTGTGTCCGACTCTTTGCGACCCCATGAATCACAGCACGCCAGGCCTCCCTGTCCATCACCATCTCCCGGAGTTCACTCAGACTCACATCCATCGAGTCAGTGATGCCATCCAGCCATCTCACCCTCTGTCGTCCCCTTCTCCTCCTGCCCTCAATCCTTCCCAGTATCAGAGTCTTTTCCAATGAGTCAACTCTTCTCATGAGGTGGCCAAAGTACTGGAGCTTCAGCTTTAGCATCATTCCTTCCAAAGAAATCCCAGGGCTGATCTCCTTCAGAATGGACTGGTTGGGTCTCCTTGCAGTCCAAGGGACTCTCAAGAGTCTTTTCCAACACCACAGTTCAAAAGCGNGTCGTCCCTTCTCCTCCTGCCCCCAATCCTTCCCAGCATCAGAGTCTTTTCCAATGAGTCAACTCTTTGCATGAGGTGGCCAAAGTACTGGAACTTCAGCTTTAGCATCATTCCTTCAAAAGAAATACCAGGGCCAATCTCCTTCAGAATGGACTGGTTGGATCTCCTTGCAGTCCAAGGGACTCTCAAGAGTCTTCTCCAACACCACAGTTCAAAAGCATCGATTCTTCGGTGCTCAGCCTTCCTCACAGTCCAACTCTCACATCCCTACATGACCACTGGAGAAACCATAGCCTTGACTAGATGGACCTTAGTCGGCAAAGTAATCTCTCTGCTTTTGAATATGCTATCTAGGTTGGTCATAACTTTTCTTCCAAGGAGTAAGCGTCTTTTAATTTCATGGCTGCAGTCACCATCTGCAGTGATTTTGGAGCCCCCCAAAATAAAGTCTGACACTGTTTCCACTGTTTCCCCATCTATTTCCCATGAAGTGATGGGACCGGATGCCATGATCTTGGTTTTCTGAATGTTGAGCTTTAAGCCAACTTTTCACTCCTCTTTCACTTTCATCAGGAGGCTTTTTAGTTCCTCTGCACTTTCTGCCATAAGGGTGGTGTCATCTGCATGTCTGAGGTTATTGATATTTCTCCCGGCAATCTTGAAGGCTCCAAATGAGAGAGGAATTGACCTCCTTCCGAAGAGAACAGTTTTCTCACTGTGAGGTGTAGTAACAAGAGAAACCTTTCATTTTTTGCTGCCTAACCAGCAAGAGGACCCGATCCCCAAAGTCAGTATCTGTGGAGGCTTCAGGGCGACAAAGTCGGGCTCCGGCGGACCATCCGGGCAGACACAGTAACTCATCCTCAGCGCATCCGCCCCTCCTCCGGGTGCTGGTGCTGTCCTTAGGCGGGCAGCCCCCCGGGTCTGCGAGCCCCCCCTCACGCACAGGACCCTGTAGGCATGTCTGTAGGGGTCACCTCTGGGATCCCTCCTTCCTGGCTCCAAGCTTGGGCCCTCCTTTTCTCTCCCCAAAGTCAACGCAGTCACCTCTTCACCCTGGAATTCCCAGCCCCACTCTCGCCCTTGCCTTTCTGCACTTGAAAATAATGGTTTCCTTTTGCCTTAAAAAAGGAGCTCGCATTTCTTAGTGCAAGCCAGAGTTCTCCACAGCTGCGTCACTGATTACCATGTACCCCACGAAGAAAAGGCCAGATGTTAAAGTCCTACGTGATCTGAGTTCAGACCGGAGTAATCCAGGTCGGTTTCTATCTATTACGTATTTCTCCCAGTACGAAAGGACGAGAGAAATAAGGCCAACTTCAAACAAGCGCTTAAATCAATTAATGATTTCATCTCAATTAATTCCACAAACAGACCCTGCCCTAGAAAAGGGCTCAGTTAAGGTGGCAGAGCCTGGTAATTGCGTAAAACATAAGCCTTTACAATCAGAAAGTCAAATCCTCTCCTTAACAAAATGTTTATAATTAAATATTCTGATGCTAATTATCCCCATTCTCCTAGCTGTGGCATTTCTTAGCTAGTGGAGCGAAGGGTTCTAGGGTATATGCAATTCCGAAAAGGCCCAAATGTTGTAGGCCCATGTGGTCTACTCCAACCCATTGCTGATGCAATTAAACTTTTCATCAAAGAACCGTGACTACCTGCCACATCCTCAGTCTCAACATTCATCCTGGCACCTATCCTGGCCCCAAGCCTGGCCCTAACCATCTGGACTCCTCTACCCGTACCCTACCCCTCGTCAGCGTAAACCTAGGAGTCCTGTTTATACTGGCCGTATCCAGCTTAGCCTGGCCCTAACCATCTGGGTTCCTCTACCCGTACCCTACCCCTCATCAGCGTAAACCTAGGAGTCCTGTTTATACTGGCCGTATCCAGCTTAGCCTGACCCTAACCATCTGGGTTCCTCTACCCGTAGCCTACCCCTCATCAGCGTAAACCTAGGAGTCCTGTTTATACTGGCCATATCCAGCTTAGCCGTATATTCTGCCCTCTGATCAGGCTGAGCCTCCAACTCAAAACACGCACTCACTGGAGCCTTACGAGGAGTCGCACAAACAATCTCACAGGAAGTCACGCTAGCAATTATTCTATTATCAGTCCTCCTAATAAGTGGATGCTTTACCCTCTCCACCCTAATCATCACACAAGAACAAGTATGACTAATGCTCCCGCATGACCCCCAGCAATCATATGACTCATCCCAACACCAGCAGAAGCAAACCAAGGTCCATTCGACCTACTGAAGGAGAATCAGAACTAGTCTCAGGCTTCAACACAGAATACGCAGCAGGACCATTTGCCCTGTTTTTCATAGCAGAATATGCAGACGTCATTATAGTAAGTATCTTTACAACAATCCTATGCCTAGGGGCATCTCATAATCCCTATATACCAGAACTACACTCAGTTAACTTCGCCATCAAATCGCTGCTGCTCACAATCTCTTTCCTGTGAATTCGAGCGTCCTACCCCTGATTCTGTCATGATCAACTGATCCACCTACTATGAGAAGTCTTTCCCCCCACACACTAGCCCTGTGCGTGTGGCATTCTCCTATCAGGCATCCCCCACAAACGTAAGCAGTATGTCTGACAAAAGAGTTACTTTGATAGAGTCAATAATAGAGGATTAAGCCATCTTATTTCTAGAACTATAGGGGCTGAACCTACTCCTAAGAGCCCAAGACTCTTTGCACTCCCAGTTACACCAAATGCTAATAGTAGGGCCAGCTAATTAAGCTATCGGGCCCGTGCCCCGAAAATGTGGGTTTATATCCTTCCCGCACTAATAAACCCAATCATCTTTATCATAATTCATCAACCACTGTACTAGGAACTATTATCGTCATAATCAGCTGCCATTGACTACTCATCTGAATTGGATTTGAAATAAACATACTTGCTATTATCCCCATTATAATAAAGAAATATAATCCATGAGCCACAGAAGCATCAACCAAATATTTTCTAACCCAATCAACAGCCTCAATATTACTAATAATGGCCATTATCATTATATTCTCAGGCCAGTGGACCATAATAAAATCATCTAACCCAACAGCATCCATACTCATAACAATAGCTCTTACCATAAAACTAGGAAGAGCCTCATTCCACTTCTGAGTCCCAGAAGTAACACAAGGCGTCTCCTTATCATCTGGCCTAATTGTGTTCTCGCCTGGAGAATCCCAGGGACGGGGGAGCCTGGTGGGCTGCCGCCTATGGGGTCACACAGAGTCGGACACGCTTGAAGTGACTTACAGCAGCAGCAATCTTACTTACGTGACAGAAACTAGCACCCATATCATCACTTTCTCAGCTCTCCCCATCCATCAACCTGAACCTAATCCTAACCCTATTCGTTCTATCAGTTATAATTGGAGGCTGAGGAGGACTAAATCAAACCTAATTACGGAAAATTATTTCTCATCAGCCGCCCATATAGGCTGGACAGCAGCCCCACTATATAATCCCACTGTGACACTGCTAGCCCTAGTCGTCTGCATCATCGAAACCTCGGCCATGTTCACACTGTTTACAGCCAAGGAGAGCACTGCCGCCCGATCGCTGTCACACACGCGAAGTGAAGCAGCTGTTCTGACCGTCCTAATTCTCACCGCCCCCCTGTCAATAGGAGGGCTTCCCCCACTCTCAGGGTTCATCCCAAAACGAATGATTATTCGAGGAACGACAAAAGCAGCAGAATCACCTTACCCACCCTCATAGCCACTACAGCACTGCTAAACGTATACTTTTATATCCGACTCACACACGGCACCGCACTGGCCAGATCCGATGCAGTGACCCTCATGTGAATTTCCGCCTGGCACAACAGTGCCTCGTGCCTAATCCTGCCCTGTGTGGCTGCCTCCGGCCTGAGCTCCCGCTATGCCTCTGCCTGGGGTGCCCCCAAGCACTTCGCATCTGCTTCTGAGCCGACCCCAAATATCCCTGCCACCCTACAGAGGAGAGCGCGCCTCGACTTTGTGCTGTCGCCGCGTTCAGCACCTTTGATCTTGGGCTGTGAGTGGCTGCTGACGCCTTTGTCTTTCCTGCCAGCGGGTAAGCTTTTCGCATCTGGAGAAACCCAGCGCTCCTCTTCACGGCTGCCACAGCCATTGGCCGCTGCAGGCACTCGAGGAATGTCTGTTGAAATGAGTCTGCTCAAGTGCCCACCTGGCTCCAGAGCTCAATAAAGGTGCACACTTGTTTGCGAGACACACCTGTGTACGTGCACATTCAGACACACACATGGACACCCACGCATGCAGGGCACACACCTCCATTTGTGTGCAAACCACGCGTCTACTCATCACGTAATACCCTGAGCTACGGCGCCCTCTGCTCAGAGAGGATGGAGTGGTTTGACCGAGAGGAAATTTGGAGAGAACAAAAGCATGTGATTGGCACAGCCCTTCTCCGCTTCCCTCTTTCGGAGCCACGCTGCCGTCAGGGGACTTGACCTGGGTG
>SJYA01007746.1:0-17663 GCA_006410615.1 Neotragus moschatus | reverse complement strand
AGTTGGTGATGGACAGGGAGGCCTGGCGTGCTGCGATTCATGGGGTCGCAAAGAGTCGGACAAGACTGAACAACTGAACTGAACTGAAGGCTTTAATTACACTTTTAGTAACCATTTAAGGTGCTTATTCAGAGCTCTGCATGCTAAGTAACAATTTCTGTATACTTTTCACACTGCTGCTGCTGCTGCTAAGTCGCTTTAGTTGTGTCAGATTCTGTGCGACCCCAGAGATGGCAGCCCACTGGGTTCTCCCGTCCCTGGGATTCTCCAGGCAAGAACACTAGAGTGCGTTGCCATTTCCTTTCCAGTGCATGAAAGTGAAAATGAAGTCGCTCAGTCGTGTCAGACCCTCACTACTTAGGGAAAAATGTTAACTGATTGTTGCTGAAACTATTTCATATTTTAGAATAAGAATGAAGAAAGTAAGGCAATGTAAAGTTTTATAACTGTCACAAATATTTTGACAAAGATATTAGTGAAAGCTTTTCACCTAAGAATGTGTTTATGTAATCCTTTTGAGATTGCTTAGCAAAAAATAGGACTTTTAGATAAAATAGTATTAATTAGAGCCCAAAGATTAGAAATCTTCATTATCAAAGTATATTTAGTTGTCCAGCTCACCAGTTAAGTATTCCAGACTTGTTTTTTAAGATTCCAAACTGTCTTAGTTTTCTGCCAAACATTATTCCAGGATTTTATTTGTGTTGTAACTTTTGCTTGTAAGAGATTTTTTTTTTTTCTTTTAGTTTAGTGAAAGTTTCTCTGAGACTCATATATGGCATTGTATTGGAAAATCTTTACCTTACTCTCATCCTTTCTGGCCTTAGAACATTTTAGTATTTTCTGATAGTGACTGACCTTATAATGTTTGTGTTGTACCTTATAATCATAATTCGACTGCTTGTGATTTTCTAAGCTCTAGGTAGTATTGGAAAGGCTCTGGGCTTTAGTGGTAGATAGACCTAGGTTTGAAGGTCTGTCTACTGGTTAGTCTCACCACTACCTAGCTTTTTTACATTTGGTCACNTATTTTCTGATAGTGACTGACCTTATAATGTTTGTGTTGTACCTTATAATCATAATTCGACTGCTTGTGATTTTCTAAGCTCTAGGTAGTATTGGAAAGGCTCTGGGCTTTAGTGGTAGATAGACCTAGGTTTGAAGGTCTGTCTACTGGTTAGTCTCACCACTACCTAGCTTTTTTACATTTGGTCACTTACGTGCTGAACTTCAATTTAAAAATCTTAGTTATAGTACTGGTCTCAAAGGTTAAAAAAAAAAAAAAGTGTCTAGTACATAGTAAGCATTCAGCAGATTTTGGCATTTTTATTTTGTGACTTGAATTTGATGAAGTCTTTTTTTTTTTGAAATTGCGATGCTAGTTTCAGGTGTACATATGTACAATAATGCTTCACTATTAGTATATATTGCAGAATAATCACCACAATAAGTCCATCACCATACAGTTATAATTTCTTTTTGTTATGAGAACTTTTAAGATCTACTCATTTAGGAAATTTAAATATGCAATATAGTGTTAACTGTAGTTGCTATGTTTAACTTACTTTAGAATTGGAAATTTTAGTCTTTTGACCCCCTTCATCCGTTTTGTCCATTTCTACCTTCCCCATATTTACTTAAAAAAAAAAACCCTCAAATGTCTTTGTTGGAAACAAAGATTGGATCAACCTCGTTCCTCTGGTAAAGTAAATACTCCCTTTCCTGTGTTATTAAAAAGTTTTGTGTGTATCTCTTAATGTATTTTTAAAATTTATTTCATTATCTTTGGCTGCTCTGGGCACGTGGGTTTCTTTAGTTGTGGGTTGCAGAACACTGGGCTCTAGGGTGTGCACGCTTGGTTGTGGTGCAAGGGCTCAGTTGTCTCATGGCGTGTAGCATCTTCTGGGACGAGGGATGGAACCCGGGGCCCCCGAATTGGCAGGCAGATTCCCAACCACTGGACCATCAGGGAAGTCCTATTTAATGTATTTTGATTGGAGCGTAACTTCTACACTACTTGGTCAGCTCTTAGAAGGCAGATGCTACGGTGCTTTATATAGTTTCTGTGCTCATAAAGCCTAAAGCATTATAAAAATTGAGTGAATGATCTTTCTACAAAAATTCTCATTGTGACTCTCCTGAGATCTGTATTTCACAGAGACTGGGTTTATTTCTGCTCCTTTGCCCTTACTGGTGACTTGTTTCCCCATCCCCCTCCTTTTATACTCTATAGCCTGTCCATTTCTCAAAGTCCAGCTACATCTTGTCCCATTCGTGAGGTCTTCAGTGAATATTTGTTTATTTTCAACTGTGCCTCTGGTTAACCTAAGGAGTGTGGCTTCCTTCTCTTCCTTTAGCACCTAACACTATGCCCTACCTTTTGAGCGGGTCCCTGGGTGGGCTGACAAGTGCACAGCTGTGCTTTAGGGCTGACTTTGTTATATAGCCACCTGCTGCTTACTGTGCCCACTTAGTAAGATACGCTTAAGGAGCAATTTCCCTTTATTTGTGTGTAGGATATTCTGGTAACTTTTTTCTTTGTGTGTTAGGATGAATTGCAAACATCCAGAAAAGCTGAAAGAAGAACGCAGTGAACACCTATTGCCTTTCATTTAGATTTATCACTAACATTTTGACCATTTTGCTTTAACCCTCAGCATACCTCTCCCCTCAACAACCAGTTGAAAGTAAATGCTGATATCATGCTATTTGTTCCCTAAATACCTCTTTAAACTAACACCATTTTTCTACACTTTGTATATTTTTCTTGCAAACTAGCCTCTGGCTGAAAGTGTGTAAAAACAATTCCCTTTATTATGCTTTAGTCAGTTAACGTTAACCCTGGGTTGGGAAGATCCCCTGGAGAAGGAAATGGCGGCCCACTCCAGTATTCTTGTCTGGATAATCCCATGGACGGAGGAGCCTGGTGTCCATGGGGTCGCAAAGAGTTGGACACCTGAGCGACTTCACTTTCACTTTCAGTTAACATTGTCTCTGGCGTGGACTTTTTAAAGAATATGCCATATTTGGGGTTTTCTGACTGAATGCTTAAAATGTCATTTAACTTGTTTCTCTATTTTTTTTTCCTATAAATTGAAAGTTCTAGAGAGGTTTAATTAAATTTGGGTCAGTATTTTGGGCACAAATACTTCCTAGATGGTAGTATGTAATTTACATTGCATTGGATCAGGAAAGACAGAATTCTGGTTCTCTTGTTTCTAGTGATCTATTAAGTTGGTGAGGATTTCCAGATGTTTGCCCCACTGTTTACAATGCTAAATTTACTTGGTTAGTGTGGTGCCCATTGAATTTCTTCATTGAAAAGGTCCATTTTCTCCGTCACCTAAAGGTTGATGATTGTTGGCCTAGTCATTTAATTTGGAGTTAGATAAACTGAATAAGTGAACTTTCTACAAAAATTCTCCTCACGGCTCTGTTATTTCTTGGCTGTTTTCTGTTATTTACTTATGGTTTTTGGTGATCTGGGTCTTTGTTGCTGTGTGTAGACTTTCTTCAGTTGTGGCAAGCAGGGGCTGCTTTCTAGTCGTGGCGCACAGGCTTCACATTGCGGCGGCTTTTTTTCTTGCATAGCACAGACTCTAGGCATGCGAGCTTCGATAGTTGCAGCCCTTGGGCTCAGTAGTTTCAGCTGACTGGCAGGGAATTCTGCCTATTCTATGTGTTTTTTCCTGAAACATCTGGAGTCCTTGATAGCCACCATACATCTTTCCCGTAGGAACACCATTCTCTTAAATACCCAGAATATTAATAGATTCTACTGACTTGAGTTTTGAGCAAGCTCTGGGAATTGGGGATGGACAGGGAGGCCTGGCATTCTGCAGTCCATGGGGTCGCAAAGAGTCGGACATGACTGAGCGACTGAACTGAACTGATGGATTTAATGTAGGTACAATATCTGATACTCAAAATTCATATTCCAATTTTTCCAGTTGTCTCAGTAACATCCCTTACAGAGTTTTCTCCTCTGTAATTTAGGTTCCAGTCTAGAATTGAACGTTGTATTTAATTGTCATATTTCTTTCATCTTTATAATTTTTTTAAACTTAAATTTATTCCTTTTTGACTGTGCTGGGTCTTCGTTGCTGAGTGAGCTTTTTTCTAGTTGCGGCTCCTGAGCTCTAGAGGACAGGCTCAGTGGCTGTGGCACATGGACTTAGTTGCTCTGAGGCAGGTGGGGTTTTCCTGGATCAGGGACCAGTCTGTGTCTCTTGCACTGGCATGCAGATTTCTTGACCACTAAACCGCCAGGGGAGCCCTCTTTAGTCCTTGGTTGTTCAGTCGTTTCTGTGGCCTGCCTTTCTTTAATGACTAACTTTTCTTTAAGAGTCTAGTCTACTAGTTTTGTTTACTCCTGATTTTTGGAGTATTACCTTTTTTTTTTTTGGATGTGTTGTAGTTGTTACTGTTTTCCATGCTTAAGTTGTTGAAGACTTGGCTAGTGTGAGTCCCTCTTTAAGCTGGTTCTTGTATCCCCACCCCCAACCTGGGGTTTCTTTTTTTTTGTCATGCTAGTGACTTATTCCAAGATCGGGGATAGAACCCATGCCGCCTGCAGTGGAAGCTCTGTGTTCACCAGGGAGTTCTCTCTTGTGTTCCTTTTGGCTGAACCTAATTAATCTTTGAGAGCTTTTTTCTTTCTTTCTTTTTTTTTTTTAAGCAAAACAAAATAACCCATGTCTTTCTGTGTTTTACTTTTTTGTTTTTTTTATTTTTCTGTTTCTCCAAAAAGTCTTATTTATTTTCTTTTGATAGAAAATGATATTTATAAATTTAAGATTTGGGTGCTTGGTAATATATACACTGTTATTAGAGTGTCTGTGTTCTAGGCTTCTTTCATTGGACAGAGCTAGAAAATGTGTTTTCAGAAACCATCTGTTTATATTAGTATTTTAATTTTCAATTTATTATTATTAATTTTGGNGATATTTATAAATTTAAGATTTGGGTGCTTGGTAATATATACACTGTTATTAGAGTGTCTGTGTTCTAGGCTTCTTTCATTGGACAGAGCTAGAAAATGTGTTTTCAGAAACCATCTGTTTATATTAGTATTTTAATTTTCAATTTATTATTAATTTTGTTTTTTTTTGGTATAAATTTATTTATTTTAATTGGAGGCTAATTACTTTAACAGTATTATATTAGTTTTGCCATACAGTGACATGAATTCTCCATGGGTAGTTTAAAGTAAACATTATTATTGGGATTTGTTACAAAGAAAGTAGATTGAACTGAGTGCAGTTGATGTCTTTTTAGTCCTTTTTCCTTAGACTGTATTCCACTAAAAATGAGCAGTTAGCGGACGTCCCCTGGTAGGCCAGTGGTTGAGAGTCCTTCTGCCAGCACTGGGGACACTGGCTCAGTCCCCCGGCTGGAAAGATCCCACATGCTGTGGGCAGCTAAGTCCATGTGATCTAGAGCCTGGGCTCAGCAACAAGAGAAGCCGCTGGGGTGAGAAGTCCGCGCACCCCAGCTGGAGAGTAGCCCACCACTGCCCCCATCACCGCAGCTAAAGAAAGCCTGCCTGCAGGAGCAGAGACCCAGCACAGCCACTCCCCACCCCTCAAAAAAAGAACTGTGTTCAAAAGTTGCTTGCAATGACACGTTTTTATTTGATTAGTTTTTACTATCAAGTCAGATTTTTTGCTTTTATTGTTCATGATTGGGTGTGTTTTTTTCTTTACTTTTTAACATAGTAAATGGGTTAAAACTTGATACAATATTGAAAGAGTGTATAAATCTTGCTTCTGTTTCTAAGCTGTCTATTCCTTTTTCACCCATCCAAAGTATGGTGTGTTTATGTCTGCATCCTTAGACAAAAAAGGCATGCCATAAAAAACTTGTGAACTTTGTTTTCTAAAAAATAATTTTATATATTTATTGGCCGTCCTGGTCTTTTCTTCAGTCGCGGCCTTCGGGCACTGCTTTCTAGTTGAAGTGCATGGCTTGTCATTGTGGCAGCTGCTCTTGTTGCTGAGTCGTCTAAGACTTGCGGGCTCTAGTAGTGCAAGAGCTCAGTAGTTGTGATTCCCGGGCTCTAGAGCACAGGCTCAATACTTGTGGCATATGGCTTAGTTGCTCTATGGCAACAGGATTGTCCCAGACCAGGGATCGAACTCGTGTCTTCTGCATTGGCAGGCGGATTCTTTACCACTGAACCACCAGGGAAGCTTGGGTAATTTGATTTTTGTTGTTGAGTTGTAGGAGGTCTTCATTTATTCTGAATATTAACCCCTGTCGGATTTGCAGATGTTTTCTTCCATTCTGTGGTTGCCTTTTCACTCTGTTGATTGTGTTCTTTGCTGCACACAAGTTCTTAAGGTTGATTATATTCTCATTTGTATGTGGGACCCTTATTTTTTCCTAACAGTGTTTCCAAGAAATTATGCTGTATCAGTTCAATGCTCCCCTATCCCGCATGTGATTTATAGTAAGAAGTGTGTATTTGGTCTTTGTCAGGTTTCTGGCATAGAACTCCTAAAACTCTTGGAATTTTCTAAGTGATTGGAGTGATAAAGGTGTTTTGATATTCATGACAAACCCCTGAAATCACGCCTGAGTTTATGTTAATGAGGTGACTTTTGGAAAGCACCTAGGGGTGAAGGGAAACCAAACATGTTGAGAGGATTAGAACTTTCAGTTCCACGCTCTAGGACTGGAGGGGGGCTGGAGGTTGAATTAATTGCCAGTTATTTAGTCAAACATGCCCAGGTTAGTAAACCTTCATAAATACTCTGAACAACATGACGCATGGTTTGGAGAGCTTCCGGATTGGTGACCACATGAAGATTCTCAAGGAGATCGTGGGCCCTGAGAACTCTGAGGCCCTTTCTCCACGCGTGACCTTGTGCATCTCTCCTCGACTTTTTCTGTTTTCTGTTGTTTATAATAAAGAAGTAACCTAGTAAGTAAAATGTTTGGTTGTTTTTGCTTCTTGATTATAGCAAATAATACTGCATGTACTAGTTTTTGTGTGGATATAATGCTTTTTGTTCTCTTGGAATGTACCTAGGATTAGAATTGCTGGGCATTATGGTAATTATATCCTTAGAATTTAGGGAAATTCTGAACTGGTTTCCTAAGAGGCCGCACTATTTTATATTCATTCCTACCAACAGTATATGAGGGTTTCAGTTTCTCCACATTCTCACCAACCCTTGTCATTTTCTTCTTTCTGACTATAGTCACCTTAGTGGGTATGAAGTGTTTTCCCTTTGTGTTTTGATTTGCATTTTCAAACGCTAATGATGCTTAGCATCTTTTCATGTGATTATTAACCGTTTGTTATCTGTAGAGAAGTAGCTATTGTCCATTTAAAATATCAGTTGTGTTTTTTAATATTGAACTGTAGGAGTTCTTTATATAATCTAAATGCCAGTCCCTTATCAGATACATGGTTTGCAGAATTTTTTCTAATGATGTGGATTGTCTTTTCATTTTCTTTTTTTCTTATAATACTTCTGTTTATTTTTGGCTGTTCTGGGTCTTGGTTGCTGAGATGGCTTTCTGTAGTTGCAGAAAGCAGGGGTGGGGGGAGGCTCCTCTGGTTACTGTACTCAGGTTTCTCATTGTGGGGCCGCCTTTTGTTGTGCAGAACGGGCTCTAGAGTGCACGGATTTCAGTAGCTGCGGCTCCCAGGCTCAGTATTTATGGTGCATGAGGTTAGTTGCTCCGTTGCATGTGTGATCCTCTGAATCAGGGATCAAACCTGTGGCTCCTGCATTGGGAGGCAAATTCTTTACCACTGAGCCACCAAGAAAGCCCTGTCTTTTCACTTTAAAGATGATTGTACTGAAGCACAAAAACGTTGTAATTTCGATGATGTCCAGTTTGTCCATTTTTTCTTGGGTTGACTATGCTTTTGGTGTTGTATCTTAAAAAGGCTTCACCTAACTTGAGTCACAAATATATATGTTTGCTGTGTTTAGTGCAGTTAGTAATTGGTCAAGCAGTTGATTTTCCCAACGAAAAATGTAGACTGTTGCCCATAAGTATGCGTAAGAAAATGACTGTTCAGAAAGCTCTCGTGAGTTTACCTTTGTGGTTTGTCATGCGAGTGTGTGCTCCTCTGTTTTTGTCTCGCTGCAACAACGGTTGGGAGTGATGGACATTACAGCTCCCTCAACGTGGCACAGCTCTCGGGTCTTGGACAGACCGTGTTAACAGCTCTCTGGTCTCGAACGGACTGTGTTATACCTCTCAGACAAATCAGTGTTACAGCTCAGTGTTACAGCTCTATTTTATTTAGAGGCTAGCAGGAAAATCCATCTTCAAGGTGTGAGGGCACGTCGATCCAAAGACTTGAAGAGGAGCGCCCCAGGGTGCGGCGGGGGCCCTTTGGCTCCTCCTTTTCTGTTTTTTTTTCTTCCCCCTGGGCCTGCCTCATGCAAATTGGGCTTAGTCAGGAGTGCTGTTCTACCTGAAGTCCTCACTCAGGTCCTGGACCTTCCTTTGACCTTCCTCTGTTCTATTTTCGCGGGCTTTTCTCTTCTTTGTCTTTTAGCCACTGCCATTTTGGACTCCTTTTCCCTATTCTAACTACCTAACAGTTAGAAATTAATAAGCTTTAGTTTTAGCTGTAATAAAAGCAATTTTATGTAACTATACTGAACCTTTATAAAGGAGAGATTCACATAAAAAATAAAGGACATATGTTTCATTGGTGAAATTTTTTTAAACTTTACTTTTTAACTCAGTAATTATATCCTTAATAACGACTGTATTTTTGAAATTCTGACTGATTTGTTTGAAGGGAAAGACCAAACTAAGACGGTATGTGTCATAGGGTAAAGACACCACGAATACCAATGATTGAGCAACTAGTTAGGCTTGTAGGCCAATGTGGTTAATAAAAGCAGAAGCAGAATCACTGTGCCAATATCACGAGGCACCCAAAACCTTAAACTTTTCATTTTATCTTGCTGTTGACAAATTTGAAATATTCAGGACCATCTGCTTAGGATTCTGCCTTTGGCAATGATTGTGTATTTTGTTAAATGTTTTTACATTCAGTTTAGTTGTTAAGCTAAATTTAAAAATAAGTTGAAAAGAAACTGGAAAATTCTCACCTGCTCTCTATATAATCTTGAAATTTTACAATTATTTTAACTTTAGAGGCCATAAGATCTAGACTCTTAAAAAAGCAGGATTCAGATTAAATTTGTTCGAAGTCACACAGTGGAAGAAGACAGTTCACTTGAATACTTGTGTAGTGTTCTTTTTTCCACCTTAAAAAAACCCCCCAAACCCATCTGCATTTCAGCGTAACTTTGAAGAGCTTTTTTGTTCACTGTCTTTGTGAGAGAGCTAAAATTATAAGTTTACATAGCAAGAAAAGTCTAAAATAGGAAGATCTTCCATTACGAAGTAAGTGATCATATTATTCTGTGGTCTTGAAGTTGTTATATCTAGTTTTGTTCAAAATCGATCACCACCTTGGACTTTGGTGTACTTCTATTTTAGTAACAGTGATTTCAGCTTTTAAATCTAGTATTTGACAATATTTTTTGGTAGATATTTTAGAAATTAATTCAGTTATTTGGTTGTGCTGTGAAGCTTGTGGGATCTGTTTCCTGACCAGGGACTGAACCTGAGCCCTCTGCAGTTAGAAGCGTAGAGTCCTGACCACTGGACAGCTGGGGAATTCCCTCTTGGTAGGTGTTTTGTATCCAAACACGCCACATCCTGAAGGAGTAGCTAGGTTCTGCCCTCATATGTGTCGTGTTCTCAAATTATAGTTTATAATATGAAGGAGTTTTTCGTTTTTCCACCCACATCGCTCATTTCCAGCTGTGTTTTTTACAACAGTTTTGTGCCCAGAATATTCATTTCCAGTTCATTGCCTATGTTCATAACCCTGCTTAGTAATTGCTTTTATAAGTTACCTTGTCTTTATGCATTTGTTCATTCATACATTTACTTTTATACTGCATGTGTGCCAGGTCGCTTCAGTCATGTCCAACTCTTGGTGAACCTGTGGCCTGTAGCCTGCCACACTCCTTTGTCTGTGGGATTCTCCAGGGAAGAATACTGGAGTGGATTGCCATGTCCTTCTCCAGGGGATCTTCCCAACGCAGGGATCAAACCCACATCTCTTATGTCTCTTGCATTGGCAGGTGGGTCCTTTACCACTAGCCTCATTACCAAAAAAAGTGAAGAGTATAAGAGGATATACAGTGATCTGTCTCTTCCCTGTGGCTGTCCTCCAAGCCTCTTTCATCTGCCCAGTAACTGTCTGCTGCTGCTAAGTCGCTTCAGTCGTGTCCGACTCTGTGTGACCCCAGAGACGGCAGGCTCCCCCGTCCCCAGGATTCTCCAGGCAAGAACGCTGGAGTGGGCTGCCATTTCCTTCTCCAATGCATGAAAGTGAAAAGTGAAAGGGAAGTCGCTCAGTCGTGTCTGACTCTTAACGACCCCATGGACTGCAGCCCACCAGGCTCCTCCATCCATGAAATTTTCCAGGCAAGAGTACTGCAGTGGGGTGCCATTGCCTTCTCCGACCCAGTAACTATAGTTATTGGTTTGTTGTGATTTTTTCCCCCGAGATAATTTGTGTTATATATAGAGAAAATATGGGGCTTCTCTGGTAGCTCAGCTGGTAAAGAAACCGCCTGGAATGCAGAAGACCCTGGTTCGATTCCTAGGTTGGGAAGATCCCCTGGAGAAGGACTAGGCCACCCACTTCAGTATTCCTGGGCTTCCCTGGTGGCTCAGATGGCAATGAATCCGTGTGCAGTGTGGGAGACCTGGGTTTGATCTGGTTGTGAAGATCCCCTGGAGGAGGGCATAGCAACTGACTCTGGTATTCTTGCCTGGAGAATCCCCATGGACAGAGGATCCTGGGGCTGCAGTCCATGGGGTCACAGAGCAGACCTGCCTGAGGCACTAAGCACAGCACATAGCAAATGTGTTTACTGCAGATGTGCATGTGCTCCTTTTTTGTTGCTTTTCACATCCACGGTAGTCGTCTGTACACTGTTTTGTACTTCTTTTCACTTAATACATCTTGGAGATTCTAAAGAGAACTACCTTCTTTAGTAGCTTAATATGTATTCTATGGGTATCTCATGTTAACTAGTTCTCTAATTAATAGACGTGGGTAGTTTCCAGTCTTTTGTTATTAAAAACAGTGCTCCATTGAATAACCTTATGGATGTGTTTGGGCATGTGTGAACACACGTAGGGATAAATTAATGGAATGGAAGTGCTTGGTCAAAGAATGTGTACTGTCAGTATGTGAATATGGTTGTTTTTCTCACACCAGACTATCACTTCTATTATAGTTTCTGCTTTCTTGAGTGATATTGCTGCTGCTGCTAAGTCACTTCAGTCATGTCCGACTCTGTGCGACCCCATAGACGGCAGGCCATCAGGTTCCCTCGTCACTGGGATTCTCAGGCAAGAACACTGGAGTGGATTGCCATTTCCTTCTCCAATGCGTGAAAGTAAAAAGTGAAACTGAAGTTGCTCAGTCATGTCCCACTCTTAGCGACCCCATGGACTGCAGCCTACTCCTAGTAAATGAGGAGTCATTTTCAGCATGAATAACAAGGGGAATTTAAAATCACTGATCTGTCCCCTTTTGATAATTTTCATGTGATATACATTCCTGGGATGATTTATCATTACCTACAGTAGTGCTTTCTATACTTTTTGGACCCCATAGGAATCTGATAAAAGTTATATATTTCTTCCTAGAAAAAAAGTGAATATCCATATTAGAATTGTACCTGTAATTATGAGGTGAGAGGGTCATTGAAATCCTTTTTTTCTTAAATTTAATTTTTTTTTAACACCCAAATCATTTTGTGTTGGGGTTCAGTTCCAGTTCAGTCCCACAGTCGTGTCCAACTCTTTGTGACCCCATAAACCGCAGCATGCCAGGCCTCCCTCTCCGTCACCAACTCCTGGAGTCTATCCAAACCCGTGTCCATTGAGTTGGTGATGCCATCCAGCCATCTCATCCTCTGCCATCCCCTTCTCCTCCTGCCCTCAATCTTTCCCAGCATCAGGGTCTTTCAAATGAGTCAGCTCTTCACATCAGGTGGCCAAGGTATTGGAGTTTCAGCTTCAACAGCAGTCCTTCCAGTGAACACCCAGGACTGATCTCCTTTAGGATGGACTGGTTGGATCTCCTTGCAGTCCAAGGGACTCTCAAGCGTCTTCTGCACCACCACAGTTCAAAAGCATCCATTCTTTGGTGCTCAGCTTTCTTTATAGTCCAACTCTCACATCCATACATAACCACTGGAAAAACCGTAGCCTTGACTAGACGGACCTTTGTTGCCAAAGTAATGTCTCTCTGCTTTTGAATATGCTTCTAGGGTTGGTCATAACTTTCCTTCCAAGGAGTAAGCGTCATTTAATTTCATGGCTGCAGTCGTCATCTGCAGTGATTTTAGAGCCCGAAAAAATAAAGTCAGCCACTGTTCCCACTGTTTCCCCGTCTATTTGCCATGAAGTGATGGGACCAAATGCCATGATCTTAGTTTTCTGAATGTTGAGCTTTAGGCCAACTTTTTCCACTCTTTCACTTTCATCAAGAGGCTCTTCAGTTCCTCTTCACTTTCTGCCATAAGGGTTGGTATCATCATAGCTGATTAACAGTGTTGTGATAGTTTTGGGGGAACAGTGAAGTGACTAAGCCATACATGTATCCATTCTCCCCCAAACCTCCCTCCCATCCAGGATGGCACATAAGATTGAGCAGAGAAGGAAATGACAACTCACTCCAGTATTCTTGCCTGGAAAATCCCATGGACAGAGGAGCCTGACGAGTCCATGGGGTGACAAAGATCGGACATGATTGAAGTGACTGAGCACCATGTGCTATACAGTAGGCTTTTGTTGGTTATCCATTTTAAATACAGCTGTGTTTATGACACTGCCCTTACGCCAGAAAGTGAAGAACTAAAGAGTGTCTTGATGAAAGTAAAAGAGGAGAGTGAAAAAGTTGGCTTAAAGTTCAACATTCAGAAAAGGAAGATCATGGCATCTGGTCCCATCACTTCATGGCAAATAGATGGGGAAACAGTGGAAACAGTGTCAGACTTTATTTTTTTGGGCTCCAAAATCACTGCAGATGGTGACTGCAGCCATGAAATTAAAAGACACTTACTCCTTGGAAGGAAAGTTAGGACCAACCTAGACAGCCTATTAAAAAGCAGAGACATTACTTTGGCAACAAAGGTCCATCTAGTCAAGGCTATGGTTTTTCCAGTGGTTATGTATGGATGTGAGAGTTGGACTGTGAAGAAACCTGAGCACTGAAGAATTGATGCTTTTGAACTGTGGTGTTGGAGAAGACTCTTGAGAGTCCCTTGGACTGCAAGGAGATCCAACCAGTCCATCCTAAAGGAGATCAGTCCTGGGTGTTCATTGAAGGACTGATGTTGAAGCTGAAACTCCAATACTTTGGCCACCTGATGTGAAGAGCTGACTCATTTGAAAAGTCTCTGATGCTGGGAAAGATTGAAGGTGAGAGGAGAAGGGGACGACAGGATGACATGGCTGGATGGCATCACCAACTCAATGGACATGAGTTTGAGTGAACTCCAGGAGTTGGTGATGGGCAGGGAGGCCTGGTGTGCTGCATTTCGTGGGGTTGCAAAGAGTCGGACACGACTGAGCGACTGAACTGGAACTGATGCCCATTTATGTATCCATAGGACCCAGTTAAAGCTTCCTGCTTTATTTGATCGATGCATGTAAACCCTTGTGTCTTTCTAGATTGGCATAATGAACATTTCAGAATCTAGCTCCAGTATGTGAACTTAGGTTTCCAGCTTCTTCCTTGACTGCTCTCTCTGCTCAGTACCCTGTCTTTGAACCATTAAAAAACAAAACCGCTTAAAATCGAGTGCACCTAAAACTAATGCAATGTTGTATGTCAGTTATATTTCAAAGCAAAAAAGCGAAAACTCACTAGTTCTCTCTCTACTTGCTCTTTCCTCTGCTTGGAATATACCCCACTCCCTTTCTCCCCTTGGTGTATTCTTTTTTTAAGTCACCATATATGTTCATCTGAAACTTTCACATTTGTGCTCCCCCACTGTGTCTTCCCATGGCATTCTGTCTCGCAGCAAAATATTTAATACTTGGATAGGAGAAGGAGATGGCAGCCCACTCCAGTATTCTTGCCTGAACAGCCCCATGGACAGAGGAGCTTGGTGGGCTAAGGTCCATGAGGTTGCAAAGAGTCAGACACAACTGAAGTGACGTAGTACGTTAGGACGATTCAATATTGTCAAGTGGTCAGTTATTCTCAGCTTAATTTATAGATTCAATATGATCCCAGTCAAAATCCTTGCAAGTTATTTTTTGGATGTTGATAAACAAAGCTCCTTATCTGACTNTGGGCTAAGGTCCATGAGGTTGCAAAGAGTCAGACACAACTGAAGTGACGTAGTACGTTAGGACGATTCAATATTGTCAAGTGGTCAGTTATTCTCAGCTTAATTTATAGATTCAATATGATCCCAGTCAAAATCCTTGCAAGTTATTTTTTGGATGTTGATAAACAAAGCTCCTTATTTGACTAGATAGTATCATCAGTGCCTGTTAAATGAATGGTTACTATAGAACGGAATTCACAGAATTCTAAGGCTATACCCTATGGTGTTAAACATTTTACATATCCAGGGAGATTGAAGAAAGAAGTTAATTCCACACATTTGCCTCTTAAATTCAACAGTTGTTATGATTTTCTGTATTTTCTTGTTAGGGCTGATATATCAAAATGTAAGTTCAATCACTAAAGTCTTGTCTGTTCAGTCGCTAAGTCTTGCGACTCCATGGACTGCAGCACGCCAGACTTCCCTGTCCTTTAATATCCTTGGAGTTGCTCAAACTCATGTCCATTGAGTCGATAATGCCATCCAACCATTTCATCCTTTGTTTTCCCCTTCTCCTGCCCTCAGTCTTTCCCAGCATCAGGGGTCTTTTCCACTGAGTTGACTATTTACATCAAGTGGCCAAGGTATTAGAGTTTCAGCATCAGTCTTTCCAATAAATATTCTGAGTTGGTTTTCTTTAGGATTGACTGATTTGATCTTCTTGCTATCCAGGGAACTCTGAAGCGTCTTCTCCAGCACCATAGTGCAAAAGCATCAATTCTTTGGTGCTCAGCCTTCTTTATGGTCCAACTCGAACATCCGTACATAACTGCTGGAAAAACGATCACTTTGACTCTATGAACCTTTGTCGGCAAAGTGATGTCTCAGCTTTTTAATACACTGTCTAGGTTTGTTGTAGCTTTTCTTGCAAGGAGCAAGCATCTTCTCATTTCAGGGCTGCAGTCACTGTCCAGTGATTTTTGGGGCCCAATAAGATAAAATCTGTCACTTTCCATTTTTTCCCCATCTGTTTTCTGTGAAGTTCTGAGACCGGATGCCGTGATCTTAGTTTGTTTAAATGTTGAGTTTTAAGCCAGTTTTTTTTTTACTGTGCTCTTTCACCTTCATTATGGGGCTCTTTTAGTTCCTCTTCACATCAGGGTGGTGTTATCTGCATAGCTTAGATTGTTGCCAGGAGAAACCTGGCAATCTTGATTCCAGCTTGTGATTCATCCAGCCTAGCATTTCACATGATGTACTGTGCGTATAAGTTAAATAAGCAGGGTGACAATATATAGCCTTGATGTACTCCTTTGCCTCTTCTGAACCACAGACTTAAACAAATAGACTTTTACTGTCTTCTGGTTCTGGAGGTTTGGTGTCTGAGATGACGGTGCAGCAGGGCTCTGGCTCCTCTGAAGGCGCTAGGGACAGATCAGCTCCAGTGCTTTCCTACTTGGTTTCTGGAATTCCTTGGCCTGTGCCAGCATGTGTTCTAAATTTCTCCTTTTTATCAAAACACTAATCATATTGAATTATTGACCCACTCTGCTCATGTATCATTCCATCTTAACTAATGATATCTGCAGTGATATAGGGGGGTAGGTGTGGCGGTGGGGGTGGTGGTTAAGACTTCACCATATGAATTTTGAGGGAACGTAATGCAACCAGTAACACTATCTCTATATACATATATGCATACGTTTTAACTGTTTGAGAGTAATTGTGGATCTCATGACAAATGATGCTTTAGCATGCAGTGTCAGCATGCACTAACACATCTAAGAAAATCACCCATAATTCCCTAATATTATGTAATATCTGGTCCATTTTTTTCCCCCAAAGCAGGCAGCCATTTGGTTGTCTCATTGGACTTGTTTAACTACAGCAGTCCTATTGCTTTTTGGTTTCTCATATACTTTTTTTTTTTTCCAAGACTTAACGGAAGTATCACATTTGCAAATCAAGCATCTATGCCCTGCCCACGTAATGGACTAGTTGAAGCCTTCATTTGCTTTCTCTGTCCCAGAGTCTTAATACAGAAGGCGTGTCTCTTGATGGACAGTTTATAGGACTGTTGCATTGTATCTCTTGTTAAGGAGAATGGACTTTGTACATCTCTAGAGTTATCGTGTCACCTCAAAAATGCTACATTTTCTGTATTTTAAATTAGACTGTTGCAAATAGGCCCTTTTAATTTGATAAACATTCTCTTAGTTCATCACCTGTGGTCTGTTCTATGAGCACATACTTGCTCTGTTTGCTGGACTTCTCCACTGTATAATATATATTTTTTGTAGTTAATAAGTGTCTTGGAAGAAATACTTTGAAACTGTGTAAATATACTGTTTTTGTTCTCAAATTTTTAGTGTCCATTGGTGGAGCCTGTCTATAGCAACTATTACTAGGTGTTCCAATGATGATTTTCTGTGAACGTATATTTTAGCATATATTGAGTTGACCAAAAAGTTCCTTTCGGTTTAAATAAAAATAAAAGACACATTTTTCATTTTCACCAAGAACTTTAACAACGTATTCACAGTTTTGTTCCACTACCTTCTCCCATTTTTCAGGCAACTTAATAATTCCATCTTCCTAAAACTTTTTATCTTTTTGTGCAAGAAACTGTTCCAGGTGCCTTTTATAGTCTTCGAGGAATTGACATTTTTTCCATTATGAGAATTTTGTAAAGACTGAAATAAATGGAAATCTGAAGTTGCAGTGTCTGGTGAATCAAGTGGATGAATCTGAACTTCCTAGCCAAGCTGTAACAGTTTTGCCTGCCTGGTCATCAAAGAAATCCTTGTGTTATCCTGATGGAAGATTATGTTTTCTGTTGGCTAGTTTTGGGCTCTTTTCTCCTGAGTTGTATAAAGTTGTTTGTTCTCAGTTAATGTCTTGATTGGATCACTATCAACTTCAACTGGTCTACCTTACCACGAAACATTGTCCAGGGAGAAATCTCCAGCACAGAACTTTGTACACCAGTTTTGACGTGTTTGATCAGTCACAGCACATTCTCCATACACTGTACAAATCTTTTTTTCATTTGAGTTGTGTTTTTACCTTTCTTGAGAAAATAAAACATCAGTTCAGTTGCTCAGTTGTGTCAAACTCTTCGCAGTACTCCAGGCCTTCCTGTCCATCACCAACTCTCAGAGTCTACTCAGACTCATCTCCATTGAGTCAGTGATGCCATCCAACCATTTCATCCTCTGTCATCACCTTGTCCTCCTGCCTTCAGTCTTTCCCAGCATCAGGGTCTTTTCAACTGAGTCAGCTCTTCGCATCAGGTGGCCAAAGTATTGG
>SJYA01007745.1:7327-17852 GCA_006410615.1 Neotragus moschatus | reverse complement strand
TGAGAGCTACCGCCACAAGAAGCGGCCCTGTTTCGCTTATTGGAAAACAACATGGCTCTGCTGTCAACCATAAGAGTGCCTGAGGTACAGCGATTAGACTTTTTATCGAGGGCACACTGCACGCAGTCATACTCTCAATCAAATTCGTAGGAAGCTTCACGTGTGGAGTGCGGCCTCGTCTGTGCCCATGTACCCTCCTTACGTAAGGAGATGGATGTCGCTGCGCAAGCTACGCTTTCGTGGTCCACCGTGCGTACACCGCTCCTGTACGAACCGCAGCAGAGGTTCTTTTTCTCCTACTTCACGAGAGTCCTGCCAATGTCATCAGTTGTGTATCTAGTGGTGTGACTTGCGGCCAATGAAAGAAAGGTTCAGCGGGCACCTTCACAGTCTCCGCGTGTTGCCACTCGGTGCTGCAGGGCAGATCTGCAGAAACAGCCAGACAGCTGCTGCTGATGCTACTCTATCTGCTACTGCTTCTGCTGCACCTGCTGCCGCTGCTGCTTGCATACATGTCGCTGGTGCCCTGTTAGTGCTGTGAATACTACGGAAAAATATGAGGGATAAAGCCCTCCTACCTCTATCGTGTGAAGGCGCTAAAAGTGTAAACTGGATCGTAGGCAGTTTCGGCGGAGTCGGACACGCATAGGTGGCGTCTATTTGGGCGGGTGGGCGCCAACTTCTGAAAGTCCGTCTATAATGTAAGAGTGCTGCTCACGGCCATCCCCGATAGTCCCCTCCTGCGACTAGCAAGTGGGGAGCAGAGGCGTCTGGAACTGCGCAGGGTCCAAGTAAGCCACCCTTTGGTACGCAGTAGTAACCTCGGACAGCCGGCCAATTACGCACGTGTGCACAGTCGTATTGCCTTTCGCGGTAGGTGTAGCGGGACGTTAACGGCGTGCCTGTGGTCCACATGAGGGATTCAGGCCAGAACTTTGAAGCCGCAAGCATATGCTACAGGAGGGAGGTGAAATTTCTTTTGTTTCGGGCCGCCTCCTACTGTGTACGGCTATTACGGTAGCTGGGCATCGGTCACCCTCCGAGGACGATGTGGTGCACTAGCTCCTGCGTAGGGAGCCGAGCTACTCTGTGCGGACTCTCCGACCGGCCGTGGGAAGGAGGACGGACTGGCAGGTGGAAACTGGCACTCACAAGTGTAATGACTTCTTCACACAGACTTTCACTCTCTCAGAGGCGCGAGGGCTTTCCGCCCAGCCTGCTGGCATAGCCGCATTGTCGGCGGCAGCGGAAGCGCGGAGGTAGGGACGAGCCGGATGCGGCCACCTCTGCACAGCAGCGTACGAAGAGCGTCACAGACTACGCGTACTTAATTTTGGNTCACAAGTGTAATGACTTCTTCACACAGACTTTCACTCTCTCAGAGGCGCGAGGGCTTTCCGCCCAGCCTGCTGGCATAGCCGCATTGTCGGCGGCAGCGGAAGCGCGGAGGTAGGGACGAGCCGGATGCGGCCACCTCTGCACAGCAGCGTACGAAGAGCGTCACAGACTACGCGTACTTAATTTTGGAATGTTGAGCAGCTCGTTTGCTGTTCGCCCTGGTGTATCACAGTCGACGGTCCGAACCTTCGGTGTATGTATGCCGCTGCCTAGGCGTACCCGCCGGGCATCCACAAGAAGACGCACCAGCGCAAATTCTTGAGACAGCCGGGATGCGGAGGACGACGATTGAGACAGCTCGCGATGTCGTTAGAGAATACGTAGTCTGCGTAATATCTTTTGCGAGCAAGATATCCAGTGCGGAAGGAACCAGCAACAAGCGCTCTCGCCTTGAGAAGGATAATGCATTCGAAGTGCACAAAGACTGTCTACCGTGCACACTGATCTACGCGCGAACGCGCAGCTAATACAGGAGGAAAATCCAGAAAATCCGTTTTCCAGCAGTTCGTGTGATCGCGGACAGGTCGGAATGCCGCGAACGAGCATGCGGTCTCTTCCGCCTTGCGTGCGCAGCGTCTTCTAGTAGTTCCGACTGTTCGTAGGATGTGTACTGCTCGTTGTCCAGGTAGAATGAATCAGAGAGTACAGTGACGGATAGTCACGGCGAAGACGTATTCTCAGACGCGGGCAGCCGCGATAATCTCGCCCGTCACCGGTTCAACCTGCAGGGGCAGATGATTCATGGAGCAATGCACCAGGCCGACAACACAACGGAACAGCCGGGCCGTGCTACATATGTGGTATGCGTCCGCCAGTTACACTTACCGGTCCGCGCGCTGCTGGAATCTTCCTGACCAAGCCTCGCTTTGCAGGGAGCGGGACAGCGGGCCAGAAGGCACAGCAGTTGTTTTCCTGCACGATCAGACAGCAGCGATACTCCCACGCTCCGCGTCAGAGCGAAGCAGCAGCGCCTCCGTACGAATCGTTTTTTCTGCTCCTCAGTGAAGTGACCGAGAAAGTGACGGGCTTCGCATGGCCTGCCGACATAGCGAAACAGCATTACTGCGACTTACATATATGCGGAACACCAGCACCGGCCGCCATTCTGTCAAGAGTTGATTTTGGTGTAATCGTATACGCTTATGCAGTTACCCGCTGTACGTAGTTCATCTGGGACTGCGCACAGAGAAGCCTATTGCAAGGGCGGGGGTACGCCCTGGAGCATAGATACGCCGGTGGCTACAGAAATCCCCGAGCACATGTCAAGAAGGCTGACGTGGCGTTATTCTGCAGTGTTCGGTGCTAGTGCGCCGTCCATGTCTTCATGGGTGCGCCTTTCGGGAAAACATGGAACTTTACCCTCGGTAACGTCTTCCCCAGCATTCCCCATCCTTCAGCTCTCTCCATCCCGCCGGACAGGGACGGCTGTAGTCGCGCGCTCCAGGAGGACCTTCGCACCTTAAATGCAGTACTTTCGTCTGTTAGTTATTTCTGTGCAGGCGGCCGCAACCGGGGCCGGCTAACAGGTGTATGGGCTTCGCGCGTGCCTCTGCAGCCACAGCCTCGTCAAGTTTCTCCATTTCCCGCGCGTTAGCTCTGTAGAAATGGCAAAACAACGTATACTACGCCGTCAGCAAACCTGTTCACGGGCGAATCTTGTCCATTTACTGTGCCATGGTCTGCTCCTAAAGATGCCGCACAGGTTTGTCAGATCCCAGGACAGGTGGCGCTACGCAGTACGACAAGGGCCTCCGGTCAAAGAGGTGGCGCTGAAGCGCGATGTGCATCACTTACAAGTTGCTCCTTTGTCGGCAGCGCGTCGAAAGCGAGCTTGAACTCGTTTGCAATATCTGCGTTTCACCGCTGACATGATAGCGGCGGGCTTCACCGCATCTCGGATACTGTCGGACCTGTTATGATTCCTCCCATTTGTGCTGAAAGGTGCAAGCAGTTCATTCCTCTCACTAGTACCGTCTTCCTATGCGCGTGGTACATTACGCACTCCCAACTGTCTTGATTTGTAACGGATTCAGCGCGGTTACAGCCGAGATCCCTATGATGAGAAGGAACGACGCGTAAAGAGGAATCGCGAGGGGCGTCATTTGGAGAGAGTCTTGCAGGCAGAATCTTGGCTAGACAGCTTTGCCCCCCTGAAGAGCGGAGGGAACAAAGGGTTTCACTGGGCCGAGTTGCTGTTTCGCTAAGGTGTAGGGCTTAGGCTTCCGTTTGGAGCACGACATCGTGAATGAACCACTTGCGTGTTTTCACTGGCATGTTCCGTGACGGTGTAGGTACAGCCGGCGAGATGGCGCCGCGCGCTCGTCAGCCGTTCTCGATGCTATTGTACACTCTTCCACCGGTTCTCTGCATCATTGGCGAAATCTGTTAGATCGAAAGAACCCCTCTGCTTCCACAGGTCTTTCCGATAGATCACCAGCACGCCACTCGTGCACCTCGGACAGTCTAGCAAGAGCATCTGGCGCTGTCTACACTGCCATGGATGCGATCCGCCGGAATTTATCAGCTAAGCTGGTGGTTCTGCTCACTAGAGCTTCACTCCGCGGTCTCTACTACGGTGGAGCAGACCTGAGGACGAGGCTGTCTCACTTCCGGTGGCAGCAGGTCGGCCGCCTCACCACCTCAACTAAAGCGAGAATCTAGTGAAGCTAAACATTTCGCTCGCTCGAGGCGTGTTCGTCGGTGTCTGCGCACGTACAGCGAAGCAGGACTAGGAACGAACGTGCCGCACCTCCGTTTTCAATAGTTCGGCCACGACTATACCTCAGCTGCAGCCTAACCCTTCGTTGTCTGGCCGCACGGTATGTCTCATCCCCGCACCTGGGTGTTGCGGAATGACAGCTCCAGATGTTGAAGCGGAGATACATAGGGCCACGGGTTGAGGCGCCTGCGTCCGTGCGAGTCCTGCGGAATGACAGTTTAGAGCATCAAAGTCCAGTTACCCCTTACGCCGCATGGCTCAATCATCTGCGCTAGCCTCCTGCAATCGCTCTTGAAAGTGTGAAAGCACTACTACCCACAGCCACACTGTGCGGCGCCTTCCTCCGGGCGTGCGTTGTCAAGTGGCGGTAGCAGGCGTGAAAGCACAGCCACCTTCGGCCGCACCGTGTGGTGCCTTCCCCTAGCGTGAGTGCTGTGGAAGGGTGGTCTAAAGCGTCAAGGCAAACTACCGACGGTCACATCGGGGAGGACACTCCTGTACGCGATTGTTGTGGAATGGCGCGTCCAGGAGTGGAAGCAGATGGCCAAGGCCCCCCACACAATGTGGTGTCATCCTTCGGGCGAGAGCTGTGGAACGACACCTCTGGTCTCAAAGTACAGGTCCTCATTACAAGGCGCTGTAATACGCTCCACTAGGCGATTGCTCGGGAATGGCACTTCAGTGTGTCAACTACCCGCGGCCGCACGGGGTTGCGCCTTTTTCTGAGCGAGTATGGCAGAACGGCACTCTCCAGCGTCAAAGCCCCACTATTAGATGCCAGAGCTGTTCGCGCACTGAAACGACGGTCCGGCCTTGGTGAGCGCTCATGTCCCGCCGGTTTCCATGCTCGCGTACTGAGGTTGGTCGGCCACCGATAGGTCAGGGCTACTTAAATTGGTGCGGGTGGCTGCTTCCTGGACCCCTGTGTTGCGTGGTTTCTCAAGGCTGTGCCAGATATGGGGTCCCATCCGCATCCGTCTAATGATGTTCGAACTGAAGACGAGACCAGGAATGTTCTAATGTGAAGCCGCCAGCCGCTCTTCTCATATGGCTGTATACTCACATATGCACGTCCATGCAGATATGTGCAAGGCAAAAACACGAATGTTCCCCTGGATAAGCGTACCTGTAAGATGTCTCAGAGCTAAAGCGCTTTTGTACGCGGCTTCCCAGTCATGCGAGTTTTCGTATACGTTCACGCGTGCGTCTACGACAATACACATCTATGAGGCGCCCTCCAGCCATGCACGCGTACAAGTGTATGTATGTGCGTGCATCTTCACCTCTGTGATAGTATCTGCGTGTGTAATAAAGCGGAGACAAGGCAGCTAAACCCGGATTTGCAGAGGGATACAGGATGTTCTCTGCCGCGGTAAGCGCTGGCTGCCTGCGTGGCACCTGTGCGCCAGAAGAGACGTGCTAGCATTATTCCCGCGGAGCGATCCTCCTCCTTCGAATAACGTTACATTACGATAGCCACGCAGTCGTTCGACGCCAGAGACTTAACCAGTGTATCGAGGGTGCCGGCGGACTAGTAGGCTTACTGGAAGTGGATGCGTATTGTTCTCAGGACATGGCGAATACATATATCGCACTGCATGGAAACAACGCACCACGTACCTACCCCTGGACATGGAATTGTGGCACTGACACGAGCACTGCGGAGACGCATGTGGCTTCTCTGGGCGAAGCGTTCCCGCGTTGACACGAGTGCTGGGTAGAGACGTAAGCCTGCTGCCAACTTCTACTGCTTTTATGCACTGATGAAAATAAAGTAGCGTCCCGGGAACGCGTTACATCGCTAAACGCGTGCAACTCTGGTGATGTGTGCCTAGGCGAGGCTTGAGAGGCGTCCGAAACCCTAGCCTCATTAAGAGCAGATTGTCCATCCCCCCCGCTAGCATAGCCATCAGGAATGATATGAGATAGAGGACAGTCATTCTCATCAGCAACAGATGAGCCGGGTCACACGTTCACACAGATATGCGGCTTGAATGCACGCATTACGCGCCCGTACGTGCTGCGTGAACGCATAGCCAGGAATGACTGGACAGTCACTGGAGACAGCTGCCGCTCTTTCCCGCCCAGACATATCATTTCGTCTGTTGCTGATGCACGAGTCGTTCGCCACCGTCACCACTCACCCTGCCAGTGAGACCAGGAGGCATACTTCATTTGTTGCGCGAAAAACGTCACCCGCTTTCTGCTTCGCTGGTGGTACAGGCATGGATTCGCACAACCACAGCCAAATGGATCGTACCAGTGTCCGAGAAAAAGTACGTGACAGCGTTAGTACGTGTATATCTTCGTAAACAGCAAAGCGCACATGTACACAGGCACTCCTGGCCAGCCGGACAAATGGCAACAGCCCCAGTAAAAGAATTACTGAAGAGTGAGAGGCATGTAGGGAGACAACACGTTTTCATGAGCAGCTCCTGAAACGGTACTCACCCCCACTGCAACACAAAAGAGTATCTGCACGCGCTTTCTCACGCGTGTCCGGCTTACTGATGAGGTGTCGAGTCAAGAACTGCACGCAGGTTTGAAGCAGTGGACTCTCCGCAACGCAGGCCGAGAGATGCATACTGCTCGCCAGCGACATGTAGGGTTCGTCTGTGCTTGGTAGTGAGAACACCATAAAGGGGTAGTAGCCTGGCGGATGTTTCCAACTCTGGATGGATGCCGTTGATCTCGGAGCCGCTGCCGTGACGGTATACATGTATATTTATGCACGTGGACGTATAGGCATAGCCCTTCCTTATCATGCGTCTTCCTGAACAGAAATCCTACGTCTGTACGGGTGTACTGGCAGGCAGCCAGCGCGATATCGGAGAGGCTACGCAACTTCAATCTGGCTGCGGTGGTGTACACAAAGTGAGAGAGTAATACTGGTAGACGACACGGCACACTGCCACCCGAAGCATCAGTACCGATATGTCTGCCTAGTACCGCCCATAGTGAAGCCTGACGCGAGAGGAAGCGTCCCGCAGCGCCTGCCCAGCAGCTGCTGCCCACTTCTGTCAGAAACTCAGTCAAGTGCGCCTCTCCTGCTCAATGCGTCCGGGCTAGCCTCTGCTTGCAGATGTCCCTGCCACCTGTAAACGCTGCGCTGCAGGTGATTACGCCTCTCCTTTCACACCACACGGACGCAGATTATTTACTCGGGCACAGCGAGTCAGCAGGCGCAAGTCCGCGTGCTCCCACAAACGCTTTCTTCCTGACAAAGTTCCTAGTAGGTCCCCTCGCTTGTCACTCGCATGAACATTTTTTGATGAGCCCGCCCACGTGCAGACACACCCTCCACGCGTCGTCATATGCAGGTGACTGCGGGAGGTTGTGCACCGCTGTTCGCGCACATGTGCTTGTACACAAGAAGAATCTATGAGGCCACACAGCTCAAGAGTGCAGGGCCCCTGTGGGTGCGCTGGTTCATACAGATACTCTCTGTGTAGTGGACGGGTGCGAACTTTCTACGAGCGGGCAGGGGGCCTCCGTTGGCTCGGAGATGTCTTACGTATTCTGAAAATGAGCAAGAGGCGGGACGAGCTGGGACCTACTGTAGATACACAGCTTCAGCTTTTCCTCCTCGCGTGGACGCGCCTCCTTGTACACTCATAGTCATATGGGAGGTAGACAAAGCGGGTGTGCATGCGTGTAGTCTTCAGCGGGGCACGCGGTCCTACACACGTCTGATCATTGTCAGTTTACCGGGGTGTACACAGGCGAGATCATCAGCGTTTACCTGGATCTCGTCCAGTGTTAGCCGCCTCCTGCGGCACTCCGGAAGGGTAGTAACAGCTGTGTACACTTCGTGGAAGAGAGGCTCCGTCAGCTGTAGGTTGCGAAGTGGCAAGCGCCCCAGCTGCTGGGCATTAGAGTGTACCGGCCACGCGCTGGGAAAAGAGGTCTGTGAGTCCTCCACGTATAGCAGCCACTGAGAGGTCTCGACATGCAATTGTCTTGCATGCACGAGCAGCTAGAGCTCCTGTGTACGAGCAGCAACAGCGACAACCAGAGGTCCTACATGCGGTTGTTCTGCATGAACGAGCAACTGAGTCTTCTATGTAAAAGCAGCCATGGCATCGCCACCGGCAGCAGCCGCGCAAAGGATTCTACACGCCGTTGTGGCGCGCCCACGAGCAGCTGAAGGTCCCGTGTACGCGGAGCACCAATGGCAACTAAGAGGCCCCTTAATGCCATTGCCGTGCGTGGACGAGTGGGTGCAGGTCGAGCGCACAAGCAGCTATGGCTCCTCTACCAGCAGCAACCACTAGGAAACCCCGGCATGCTACTGTCGCGCACAGACGAGAAGCGGACGCCCCTATGTACAGGCACCTGAGGCCCCTTTGCAAGCCAAAACCACTGTGAGGGCCCTGCATGCGCTTTTCGCTCATGTACGAGCTGCTGAAGCTCGTACGTATGAGCTCCTGGAGCTTCTTTATCGACAGCAGTCACTGGGAGGCCCCTACCTGACACAGTCGCGTACACACGAGCAGAGGAATCTCCTATGCACGGGCAGGTGTGGCTCCTCCGTCAACAGCAGCCTCTCAGAGGCCCCTTCATGCCGTTGTCGTGCACGAGCCGCCCAAGCTCTTACTTACGAGCGCTTGAGCGTCCCGCACAAACAGCAAACACTAAGACGCCCCTACAGGCTATCGTCGTGGTGCAAGCAGCGCAAGCGTGTATGTGCGGGCAGTTGTGGCTCACGTAGCAGTAGCTCAGCAGCCACCCAGGTGTCTTTATCGGCCGTTGCCGTGAAGGCACGCGCAGCTGAAGCTCCTGTGTACAAATAGCACCCGCGGCAACTAAGAGTGTCCTACATTCTATTGTCGTGTGCGCACGAGCAGCTGAAGGTCCTGTGTACGAGCAGCACCGGCGGCAACTAAAAGGCCCCTTCTTGCCATTGTGGTGCATGGACGCGTGCCTGCAGCTCGGGGGCACAAGCGGGTATGGCTCCTCCGGCAACGGCTACCAATGGGATCCCCTCCCATGCTAGTGCCGCGCATCGAGCAGCGGCAGCTCCCATGTACGAGCCCTTGAAGCTCCTTCGTCGACGGCGGTCACTCGGAGGGCCCTACCTGACATCGTCGCGTACGCACGCGCACAGGAAGGCCCTGTGGACGGCAGGTGCGGCTCCTCGGGCAACAGCAGCCGCTCAGACGTCCTTCATGCGGTTGCCGTGTAGGGGTGAGCAGCCGAAGCTCCTACTTATGAGCGCTTGAAGCTCCTTCACAGATAGCAACCACTAAGACGCCCCTAGAGGCTATTGCCGTGTACGTTCGAGCAGCAGACGCTCGCATGTGCGAGCAGCCGTGGCTGACCTTGCAGCAGCTCAGCAACCACTGAGGTGCCTTTACAAGCCATTGTCGCGTAGGCACGAGCAGGTGAAGTTCTTGCGTAGGAGCAGCATTCGCGGGAATCAAGAGACTCCTACATTCCAGTATCGCGTACGTCCGAGCAGCTGGAGCTCCTATGTACGAGCAGCTGTGGCTCCTCGACCACCAGCGACCACCAAGGGGATCCACCTGCCATTGCCGTCTACGTACGAGCAGCTGAACCTTCTACGGACGAGCACCTGAAACTCCAACAACAGCAGCCAGCAAGAAACGTCTACATGCCACTGTCGTGTATGTACGGGCAGCCGAGGCTCCTACGTACGAGCAACTATGACTTCTCTGCCGACAACAGTCACCGAGAGGCCCCTAGACGCCGTTGTAGTGTACCCGAACAGCTAAAGCTCCTACATACTGGCTGCTGTGGCTCTTCCACCAGCGGCCGCCAGCACGAGGCCCATACACGCCACTGTCGCGTGTGCACGAGCAGCGGATGCTCCTACGTACGCGCAGCTGAAACGCCTTCGCCAGCAGCAGCCACGCAGAGGCACGTAAATGCCTCTGTCGCCCATTTACGAGCAGCTGGTGCTCCTACGTATGAGCAACTGGTGCTCCAATGTACGAGCAGTTGTACCTCCGCCTTCAACAGCAGCCACCACAAGAGCGGTGCATGCCATTGTCGTGTACGTACGAGCAGCAAAGGTTCTTACGTACGCGCAGCTGTGGCTCCTTCGCGAACAGCAGCCAGCAAGAGGCACGTGAAGGCAACTGTCGTCCATTTACGAGCAGCTGAAGCTTCCGCGCATGAGCAGTTGCGGCTCGTCCTCCAACCGCAGCCACCAAAAGACCCCTACATGCCATTGTCGTGTACACACGAGCAGCTGAAGCTCCTAGGTACGAGCAGCTCTGGCTCCTCCTACAGCAACAGCAATCAAAAGACCCCTAGACGGCGTTGTCGTGTACATAAGTGCAGCTGAAGCCCCCGTGTACGAGCAGCCGTGGCTATTCTGCCAGCAGCCGCCACCGAGAGGCCCCTACATTTCATTGTCGAGTATGTACGAGCAGCGGAGACTCC
>SJYA01007743.1:0-17853 GCA_006410615.1 Neotragus moschatus | reverse complement strand
AAGAATTTTCAAGTTTATTGTGATCCACACACTCAAAGGCTTTAGTGTAGTCAATGAAGTAGAAGTAGATTTTTTTTTTAATTCTCTTGCTTTTTCTATAATCCAGTGGATGTTGGCAATTTGATCTCTAGTTCCTCTGCTTTTTCTAAATCCAACTTGTACATCTGGAAGTTCTAGGTTCACGTATTGTTGAAACCTAATTTGAAGGACTTTGAGCATTACTTTGCAAGCATGTGAAATCAGTGCAATTGTGCGGTAGTTTGAACATTCTTTGGGATTGGAACAAAAATTGACCTTTTCTAGTTCTGTGGCTACTACTGAGTTTTCCAAATTTGCTGGCATATCGAGTGCAGCACTTTAACCCCATCATCTTTTAGGATTTGAAATAGCTCAGCTGAAAGTCCATCACCTCCACCAGCTTTGTTTGTAGTGATGCTTCCTAAGGCCCATTTGACTTCACATTCCAGGATGTCTGGCTCTAGGTGAGTGAACACACTACCGTGGTTATCCGGGTTTAAGAACTTTTTTGTACACTTCTGTGGATTCTTGCCACCTCTTCTCCGTCTCCTCTGCTTCTGTTAGGTCCATACCATTCCTGTCCTTTATCGAGCCCATCTTTGCCTGAAATGTTCCCTTGGTATCTCTAATTTTTTTGAAGAGATCTTTAGTCTTTCGCATTCTATTGTTTTCCTCTATCTCTTTGCACTGTTTACTTAAGAAGCTTTTCTTATCTTTCCTTGCTATTCTCAAGAACTCTGCATTCAGTTGGGTAAACCTTTCTCCTTTGCCTTTCCCCTCGTCTTTTCTCAATTATTTGTAAGGCCTCCTCAGACAGCCACTTTGCCTTCTTGCATTTCTTTTTCTTGGGGATGGTTTTAATCACCTCGTCCTGTACAGCGGCACGAACCTCCATCCGTAGTTCTTCAGGCACTCTGTCTACCAGATCTAGTCCCTTGAATTTATTTGTCACTTCCGCTGTATAATCATAAGGGATTGGGTTTAGGTCATACCTGGATGGCCTAGTGGTTTTCCCTATTTTCTTCAATCTGAGGCTGAATTTTGCAATTAGAAGCTGATGATCTGAGTCACAGTCAGCTCCTGGTCTTGTTTTGCTGACTGTATAAAGCTTTTTTATATTTGTCTGCAAAGAATATAATCAATTTGATTTCGTTGTTGACCACCTGGTGATGTCCATGTGCAGAGTCATCTCTTGTGTTGTTGAAAGAGCGTGTTTGCTATGACTGGTGCATTCTCTCAGCAAAACTCTGTTAGCCTTTGCCCTGCTTCATTCTGTACTACAAGGCCAAGTTTGCCTGTTACTCCAGGTATCTCTTGACTTCCTACTTTTGTATTCCAGAGCCTTAAGATGAAAAAGACGTCTTTTTTGGTGTTAATTCTAGGAGGTTTTGTAGGTCTTCATAGAACTGTTCAACTCTATCTTCTTTGGCATTAGTGATTAGGGCATAGATTTGGATTATGGTGATGTTAAACAGTTTACCTTGGAAACGAACAGAGATCATCCTGTTGTTTTTGAGACTGCACCCAAGTACTGCATTTCAGACTCTTTTGTTAACTCTGAGGACTACTCCATTCCTTTTAAGGATTCTTGGCCACAGTAGTAGACATAATGGTCATCTGAATTAAATTTGCCTGTTCCAGTCCATTTTAGTTCACTGATTCCTAAAATGTCGATGCTCACTCTTGCCATCTCCAGTTTGATCACATCCAGTTTACCTTAATTCATGGACCTAACATTCCAGGTTCCTAGCAACATTGTCCTTTACAGCATCGGACTTTACTTTTACTACCAGTCACATCCACAGCTGGGTGCCATTTCTGCTTTGGCTCAGCCTCTTCATTCTTTCTGAAGCTATTTCTCTGCCCTTCCCCAGTAGCACATTGGACACTTACTGACGTGGGGCGGGGGGGAGGGTTCATCTTTCAGGTCATATCTTTTTGCCTTTTTGTACATGGGTTTCTCAAGGAAAGAATACTGAAGTGCTTTGCCATTCCTTCCTCCCATGGACCATGTTTCGTCAGACCCTGGCTAGCAGGGACGTGCCCTTCAGCCACTCAGCACAGCTGGCTGACATGCCCAGTGCCCTGGCTATGCCACGGCTGCTCCTTGTTGAGTGTGTAAACTTTCACCGGCCTTTGGCTGTTGGTCAACCCGCACTCTGGGGGGCTGAGGCAGAGGCCCTGCTGGAGTCTTCAGGAAGGGGGTCTGTGGAAGGCTGGAGCCGATGTTGGAGGCCACCCAGGAGTGGAGGGCACCCTGCTGTCCACAGGTTTCTTTGTCCGCTGCCAATTTTTAAGGAGACAATTAATCAAATAGCAAATGAAGTCGTTTTATTTTTAAACTCAAAATATCTCCATTAACTGCCTTTTTAAAACAGGTTCAGAGTTTCAACTTTTTGAAAGGAATTTTGAAGCAAGTCTGCAAGTTAAGGGGCTTCCCTGGTTGCTCAGACAGTAAAGAATCCGCCTGCAATGCAGGAGACCCGGGTTCGATCCCTGGGTTGGGAAGATTCCCTGGAGAAGGGCATAGCAACCCACTGCAGGAGTCTTGCCTGGAAAATTCCATGGACAGAGGAGCCTGGCGGGCTCCAGTGCATGGGGTCACAAAGGGTCAGACACAACTTAGCGACTGAGCACATGCAAGTTAAGACCTCTGAACTGTGGGTTAATGTGAGTCCATTTTTCCTATTGTTCAGGCCCCAAACTTAATGTCAGTCCTGACCCCTGTTTGTCTTGCACACACAGGTAACCCATCAGCTCTTGCTTGCAGAATACGCAGAGGTGGACTCTTCTCAGCACCTCCCCTGCTGCAGTCCCAGCCAAAGCCATCCTGCAGTCTTGGGGGGGTGGGAGGCTGCGAGAGGTGTGTGGCAAGGCACCTCTGCTCCATCTTCCTACTTGCCCAGGCCCTTTGCCATCTGCTGGTTTAATCTGGCAAACAAGGGGGTCCCATTCCTCCTCCACGGCTCTCTTTCTCTTTTTTCAATTATTGTTTAAGCATTTATTTATTTTTAATCAAAAGATAGGGCCTTCCCAGGTGGTGCAAAAGATAAAGATTCTTCCCGCCAATGCAGGAGATACAAGAGACACGGATTCAATTCCTGGGTAGGGAAGATTCCCTGGAGGAGGAAATGGCAACCTGCTCCAGTATTTTTACTTGGAAAATTCCATGGATAGAAGAGCCTGCTGCTGCTGCTGCTAAGTCGCTTCAGTTGAGTCCGATTCTGTGCAACCCCATAGACTGCAGCCCACCAGGCTCCCCCGTCCCTGGGATTCTCCAGGCAAGAACACTGGAGTGGGTTGCCATTTCCTTCTCCAAGGCATGAAAGTGAAAAGTGAAAGTGAAGTCTCTCAGTCGTGTCTGACTCTTCGCAACCCATGGACTGCAGCCTACCAGGCTCCTCCGTGGGATTTTCCAGGCAAGAGTACTGGAGTGGGTTGCCATTGCCTTCTCAGAAGAGCCTGATGGGCTACAGTTCACGGGGCCAGAGAGTCAGACAGGACTGCGCTACTGAACAGACACAGTCGGAGGATAATTGCTTCACAGTACCGCGTGGCTTTCTGCAATACATCACTGTAAACCAGCATGGTGCCTTTTCTTGCTCTGGGATGAGATTCTCAGGGTCTCCCTGTCCCCGTAACCCACACGCACAGTTTCACCTGCCTCCTGCTCTCTGGCGCCTCTTGCAGGACCTTGTCTTGGCTGGAAAACCAACCAAAGGTTCAGTGTAATCTTTTATGGGGGGGTGGGGTAGGGTGGAGGGAATACTCTGCCCATGACTTAGCGACCAAACAACAGCTCTTTTTTTAAAAGCCTTCTTCCTCATATTCATTTTACTTTTTTATTTTGATCTTTTGGCCACACTGCACAGTGTGTGGGATCTTAGTTCCTAGACCAGGGACTAAACCCACATCTCCTGCACTGGAAGGCGGATTCTTAGCCCCTGGACCACCGGGGAAGTCCCCAGATCTGAGGTTATTGATTTGAGACCATATGTCCTTTTAAATACAGGCATTTTAGTGCTGTAAAATTTCCCAGAAGTACAGCATTAGTGTCGCTGCACAAATCTGGACTATTGTGCTTTAATTTTCATTCAGTTCAAAATAACCCTTAATCTTCCTTTCAGCTTCTTTTTCATTGATTCCTGGATTATTTAGAAATATGGTATTTAGTTTCTAAACATTTTGGGGATTTTCCAATGCTCTTTCTGTTACTGATTTCTAATTTAATTTCATTGTGGTCAGAGAACTGCTTTCTGTGACTTGCTTTTAGTTTTACCAAGATATATTTTATGGTACAGAATGTAACTCTCTTGATAAATGCTTTGTATACACTTGATAGGAATGTGTAGTCTGCTATTTTTGGGTAGAGTGGGTAGAGCGTTCAATAAATGACAGCTAGGTCAGTTGGTTGCTACTGCTGTTTGTAATGAAAGAATATAGTTTTTAAATGATATAATTTAGTTGCTATTCATTTGATCAGTTATTGAGAAAGTAGTATTTAAATCTCATTTACTGTAGGCTTTTAAAATTTCTTGTCTCATATATATCATTTTTTGCTTTATTTATTTTTTTTTGGAAGTTCTGTTCTTAGATATATAAACTTTTAGGATTGTCCTCTTGGTAAGTTAGCTCTTTATCTTACTGAAATAACCCTTTCACCTCTGGTGGTATATATTTGCTCTATAACTTACTTTGATATTAATATCTTCTTCAGAGTTGTTGTTTTTTTTTTTAACCAAGGTTAGCAAATCACCCATTTTTTTCCTTTGAACTTATTTGATTGTTTATATAAAAATGTGTTTTAATAAGCAGCATTTAATTGGATTTTGCTTTGTTTATGCACTCTGCCAAGCTGAAACTTTTAACTCTTTTAGCTGAGAATTTCATGAACAGAGGAGCCTGGTGGGCTACAGTCCATGGGGTTGCAAAGAGTTGGACACAGCTAAGCAACTATCACTTTCACTTTTTAGATAATTTACATTTAATGTGATAATTTATATGACTATATTTATCTAGCATCTTGGTGTTTATCCCATTGGCTTTTTGTTCCATTTTTCCTCTGTTCACCCTTCTTTTCCATTAATTGTTTGTTATTATTCTATCTAGTCCCTTTTATTGACTTATTAGCTAAAACTTTTTGTTTTGCTATTTAGTGTGAAATCTGTTATTATCCTTATCTTTGTTCCTCTCTATACATGTCTTTTTTTCCTCAGCTGCTTTCCTGATTTTTTTTTCTTAGTCAGTGGCTTGTGAAATTTAATGACCAAGTGTGACTGAACTGAACTGAATCTGGTGTGATCCTTCTGATCTCAGGGTTAGATAAACATTTTGGATATACGGGTTTATGTTGTTACTGTTATTCAGTTGCTAAGTCATGTCTGTCTCTTTGCAACCCCATGGATGGCAGCATGCCAGGCTTCCCTGTCCTTCACCATCTCCCGGAGTTTGCTCAGACTCACGTCCATTGAGTCAGCGATGCTATCTAACCGTTTCATCCTCTGCCACCCCCATGAGTTCGTATTCTTCACCAAATTTGGAAAAAGTTCATTGTTTATTTCTTTTTTATACAATTTAAAAAAATTTATTGTTGGCTGTGCTGAGTCTCCGTTGCTGCACGAGTTTTTCTCCAGCTGCACGGAGCAGGGGACACTCTCTAGTAGCGGTCCGTGGCCTTGTCATTGTGGTGGCTTTTCTGGCCGAAGACCACAGGCTCTAGGGTTCGTGGGCTCCAGTAGCTGTGGCACGAGAGCTTAGCTGCTCTGCAGCATGTGGGATCTTCCTGGACCAGGGATCGAACCTGTGTCCCCTCCATTGGCAGGTAGATTCTTCACCACTGAGCCACCAGGCGAGACCCCATTATTTCTTTAAATAGTTTTCCTGATGTATCCCTCTGTTTTTTCTTCAGGGACTCTAAATACAAATATATTAGGTCATTTGAAGTTGTCCAAAAGTTTGCTGATGATTTTGTCATCTTTTTAAGTTCTTTTTTTTATACATATTTTATTTTGGATAGTTTTTATTGCTCTATTTTCAAAGTCTCTATCTTTTATTCTGCAATGTCTTACTTGTTGTTAATCACATCCAATATATTTTTATCTATAGTTCAGTTCAGTCCAGTCACTCAGTTGTATCCAACTCTTTGCGACCCCTTGGACTGCAGCACTCTAGGCTTCCCGGTCCATCACTGGGAGCTTGCTCAAATTCATGTCCATTGAGTTAGTGATGCCATCCAACCATGTCATCCTCTGTCGTCCCTTTCTCCTTCTGCCTTCAGTCTTTCCCAGTCTTTCCAAATGAGTCAGTTCTTCAGATCAGGTGGCCAAAGTATTGGAGTTTCAGCTTCAGCATCAGTCCTTCCAATGAACACTCAGGACTGATCTCCTTTAGGAGTGATTGGTTGGATTTCCTTGCAGTCCCAGGGACTATCAAGAGTCTTCTCCAACATCACAGTTCAAAAGCATCAATTCTTTGGTGCTCAGCTTTCTTTATAGAAACTATCTGTAGTTAAAAATACATTTTTATCTGCAGTTAAAAATTTTTATCTGAAATTTGTAGTTTTCATCTCTAAATGTCTGATTGGGACATCTAGGACACAGTTATATAGTTATGATAATTCTTGAACGTATAGAATACAGTTGTACAGTTATAACTGTTTTATGTCCTCATTTGCTAATTCTAACATTTAATCGGTTCTGTGTTGATTTCGAATGGTTGATTTTTATCCTTGTAATTATTTTCTTGTTTCTTTCTGGCTTGGTGAACTTTACTTTGGTGCTGAATATTTTTCTACTTCTAAATATTCTTGAGCTTTGTTTTGGGCTGCAGTTAAGTTACTCGGAAAAAGTTTGATCGTTTTGGGTCTTGCGTTTAAGAATTTAGTTGAAACAGAATATGGTCTTAGGTGAATTATTCCACCTTACGAACAAAACATGACTTTGAGTGCCCTACCCAACGACCCACACATTATGACTCTTTCCCATCTTGCTCTGGGAACAGGCACTTTCCCTGGCCCCGTGTGAGTAGCTCATCCTCTCAGGCAGGTCTTTCCCAGCCTCACAAGTTCCTCACATGCACCTGCCTAGCCACTGATTTTGTTTCGTCTCTAAGTTGTGTTCAATTCTTTGGGACCCCACAGACAGCAGCACACCAGGCTCCTCTGTCCATGGGATTTCCCAGGCAAGAATACTAAAGTGGGTTGCCATTTCCTTCTCCAAGGGATCTTCCCAACCCAGGGATGGAACCCTCCTCTCCTGCTTGGCAGGTGGATTCTATACCACTGAGCCATCAGGGGAGCCCGTGCCTAGCAGTACTCTGCTAAATTCTTGAGGGAGCCCCTCCATAGATCTAAGGGATTCTCTCTCCTTGCAACTTTCCTCCCTGGTCTTTAATTCTGCAAATTCTAGGCACCTCATTCACCCATACTCTCAGCTCTGTTAATTCAATAGAGCTCTTTTGCCTATGGAGGTCCACTGGGTACCACCTGGATTCACAGTCTCTGAACCATGGGCTGGAAACTCTCTCATGGAAGTAAGCTGGGGTCATTAAAAAGCTCACTTTGTCTATTACCAAGCCCTTAGGAGTACTGTTCTTCATTACCTGATGTCCAGTGCCTTGAAAACAGCTGTTTGATATGTTTCATTGGGTTTTTACAGTTGTTTGGGGCAGGAGGGTAAGTCTGGTTTCTGTTACTCCATCTTGATCAGAAGCACAGGTTGCAAATTAACTAGATTTATTTCCTCCTAACAAGCATGTACACATGTGGCTATGATTTTATTAATATATTGCACACATCTAATAAATATTTGCTGTAAGTAAAATTGATCCTAGTTTTATATTGGAGCTGAACAGATGAGTAATCAATGGATATTGTTTGCTAGGTAAGCCATACCTGCCAGGTACAAATGAAGTTAGAGAAGCCTGCCCTCCCTTGTCTTCCCATTACTAATGTGCACTCAGGGACTTCTTCTCGATCAAGGGAGTCATATCCCTCACCAGTGAAGCTCTTTGCTCCCATCAAGTATCCACTGGAAATTTTGGGAAGTTCACTCCTTCAAATTCCAGTTTTTGCCTTCCTGAGAATTTTATGAACAGATTTCTGTTAATGGGGCTGTCACTTTTCCAGCTTTAAAATAGAAATCTGAAGTTAAGCCCTTCTAAGAATGTACTTCCCACAATGAGTTTCTTATGCATAGAAATATTTAAATATTTTCCATAGATGTTCAGAAAGCAAGTGGTGGAATTTCCACCCGAGGTGCTCCTATGTTTCCAATGGATGGATGGGAGTCTTCACAGCAGGAATAAGAACAGGACAACCCACACCAACACAGAAATAGCCTGTTCTCTCTTGGAATGGAGAGCCAAGGTTAAGCCAGTACATTTTAAGAAGCCGGACATTTGTGCCAACAATTCTTTCCCAGCTTATTTTTGGCCTTTTTATTTTAAAGAGTTTTAAGGAAGCAACAGTTGGAACTGGACATGGAACAACAGACTGGTTCCAAATAGGAAAAGGAGTACGTCAAGGCTGTATATTGTCACCCTGCTTATTTAACTTATGTGCAGAGTACCTTATGAGAAACGCTGGACTGGAAGAAATACAAGCTGGAATCAAGGTTGCTGGGAGAAATATCAATAACCTCAGATATGCAGATGACACCACCCTTATGGCAGAAAGTGAAGAGGAACTAAAAAGCCTTTTGATGAAGGTAAAAGAGGAGAGTGAAAAAGTTGGCTTAAGGCTCAACATTCGGAAAACGAAGATCACAGCATCCAGTCCCATCACTTCATGGGAAATAGAAGGGGAAACAGTGGAAACAGTGTGAGACTTTATTTTTCTGGGCTCCAAAATCACTGCAGATGGTGACTGCCGCCATGAAATTAAAAGACGCTTACTCCTTGGAAGAAAAGTTATGACCAACCTAGATAGCATATTCAAAAGCAGAGACATTACTTTGCCAACTAAGGCCCATCTAGTCAAGGCTATGGTTTTTCCAGTGGTCATGTATGGATATGAGAGTTGGACTGTGAAGAAGGCTGAGCACTGAAGAATGGATGCTTTTGAACTGTGGTGTTGGAGAAGACTCTTGAGAGTTCCTTGGACAGCAAGGAGATCCAACCAGTCCATTCTGAAGGAGATTGGCCCTGGGATTTCTTTGGAAGGAATGATGCTAAAGCTGAAGCTCCAGTACTTTGGTCACCTCATGCAAAGAGTTGACTCATTGGAAAAGACTCTGATGCTGGGAGGGTTTAAGGGCAGGAGGAGAAGGGGACGACCGAGGATGAGATGGCTGGATGGCATCCCTGACTCGATGGGCGTGAGTCTGAGTGAACTCCGGGAGTTGGTGATGGACAGGGAGGCCTGGCGTGCTGCGATTCCTGGGGTCGCAGAGTCGGACATGATTGAGCGGCTGAACTGAACCGAACCTTACAGAAGTGTCCGAAATTCACATCTTTTTTCCTTTTGCTTCCTCCATCACTTTCATACCTTTACCTGCATTATGAAAGTGAAAGTGAGAGTGACTCGCTCAGTCGTGTCCGACACTTTGTGACCCCACGGACTGCAGCCCACCAGGCTCCTCCCTCCATGGGATTCTCCCGGCAAGAATACTGGAGTGGGGTGCCAGTTCCTTCTCCAGGGGAGCTTCCCGACTCAGGGATCGAACCCGGGTCTCCCGCATTGCAGGCACACGCTTTACCGTCTGAGGCACCCGGGAAGCCCTTACTTGCGTTATGAGAGGGCGTGAAGTTTTAACATGTTATTTTATGGGGTGATTTTCCCTGTATCATTATTTAATTCCTACGAAACTTATTAAGGATGTGAGATAAGAAGCCAAACATTTTTTCCAAAATGCCAAAAAATTTTTGCCAGCGCTATTACTTTAAAAAATAGCCATAACCTGTTATTTGTGATGCCACATATATAAAATATATAGTTTTTATGGGTACTAAGATTTATTGATGGATTCTTAGTTCTCGTGTGCTTATTTTTCTGTTTATACTTCTATAATGCTACTCTGAATCATAGCCAGAGTCTTCTGTAGAGAAGACCTACACTATTGCTGTTCACTGAATGTTCTTTTTTTATTCAATCCATGTTCCAGATAAGCTTTATGCCAACTTTTTCAAGTTCAGAAAAACCATTAAAAATTTCTTTGAGATCAAATAGAACATCTCAATTCTTTGAGAGAAGAACTGCTGTTTTGATAATACTTCAATCTCCTTAGTCTTATCCATCAGAAATATTTTCTCTGTCAATTTATTCAACTCAGTTTTGTCACTTGGTAAATATGTAAATATTTAGTAAGATAGACATCTATTGCCTGTGTATTTTAAATAAGATTTCCCTCATTATTTCCTCTTGTTATTATTGCTATTGTGGGTGGGAACACTGGACTTTATAACCGATTTTTGCTGGTTGATAGAAAAGGTATTGGTGTCTCTGCATTTTCCATTGGTCTCCTTTAAATATATCCTGTAGTTTTCAGTGGGTTTTGCATTTTTTGAATCAGTGGGTCACTTGAAACTCTTAATATTCTCTTGATTATAGTTCTATTTGGTGAATACCAGGAAGCTTCATGAAATGCTGAGTTGGAGAGGAGAGAATACTAACACTAGACTTCTAGAATATCCTCACTATGATGTCTTTTGTTGTAAAATTCTAGAAATCCTTAGAGATGAGTAAATCTTTAGGAATAACAGTCTAATTCTTTCACTTATAGAGAATAAAACGGTGTCTGCTCTGTTGCTGTTGCGATGTTAGATACTGGCAGAGAGGGGAAAGAAACATTAGTGGCCGTACTATGAGGAGCAGTCATCAGTTTCAGTATTCTGCTAACGGGACGCTCTCATTGCCTGTAATTTTCCTCATAAAGGCTATCAGCATTGCCCCCTTTTGCATAACATGGCACATTTTGTATCAGAACAGGGGCAGAAAAGAAGGTTCCACCTGCTCCCCCAGGCTGTTTCTCGAAGCTGGTTTCTAAGCACACGGCAAGCGGTGGGGAGAGTCCTGGTACTGGCCACATCGCAGGAGGTCTGAATGGACAATACAAACAAGCCATGAAGCTCCAAGAGGTAACCTGCTGCTCTAGAGTCCTGTGTGTGTAGGAGGACGCAGTGGGTGCCTGGAACTCAGAGCAGCTCCATGGAGATGGACCCTGGTGGGAACGTGTATGCTTAAAGCCACCCAAAAGTGCTTTAAAGAACTCTGCAAGCACATCCCATTTATTTGCCTTGGAAGATGGGCCTTTATCCAAATCTCCTGGAGGAGCCAGCCTTGCAAAGCGGCTGAAGCAAACCCTGAGATCAGAGACAGATAACACAGACTTTTCTCATCATTTGCCACCAGCCTGGAATAGTCCTGCTCCTCTTCCTGCCATCTTTGCTCTTGTCACAGCTCGAAAGCCCCTGAGGGCAATTCCTGGGTGGGGAAGAAATGAGCCTGACACCAAGGTCAAGTGTAGCCAAGTTCCCAAGACGGCTGAGGACAACCCGTGTTTTTTTTTTTTTTTTTTTTGCAGCATCAACTCCAAAGCTCACATAAAAGGGGATGGGGACCATATCTTCACCTTCATAGGAAACACTCATGAATTTATTCAACAAATGCAGAGTGAGCTAGTTGTGTGTCCAAGACTTCGAGTTACAAAGGTTGCAGAAGGTCTCAGCTTCGAGGTGGGAGGGCGTTCATCATCTAAGTGTGGACAGCAGGTTGGGAGAGACTCACTTCAATGACAGCCTTTGCTATTTTCACTCACAAGCATCAAGCACTGTGCTGGATGTGAAGCACGCAGAGTAGTTTGCAAGGAGTGTATTACAATGCGCATGGTAGCCTTTGTACATATCATGACGTTATCAAGAGGCAAAAAATAATGCGACATATCAAAACACCAAGAATGGGATATTCCAGAACACCTGGAATCTCTGTTCTCACCACTCACATGATTTTGAACACTCATAACACATGTAAACCAGGTGTGTGCATGCCACAAGGCCATGATGGGTTACATAAGTACAATGACCCAGGAAGACTTCCTGGAAGAAGTGGTTGTTAGCATAGCTGAAAGGGGTCAGAGACAGTAGGAACCCTGAGACATAGACTCTTACCCGGAGCCTTTCAGTCTCCTTTTTGGGTAGCAGAGCAAGCCCTCGGCCCTCCAAGGTGGAGCTGGTGTCCTGGTAATGGATTTCGTACATAGGCATCAAACATACAGATGGCCTGTAAAGTTACACAGATGTGTGGTCTCCTGTGCCGTCACTGGCTTCAACCGTAGAACGGGGGATCAGGGAATACTTCCCCATAGGAAAAATGAACTCAAAGTGTGATTTTTAGTCACAATCAATATTCAGCCCTGCTACCTACAAGTTTTAAAGTTTTAGTAATTTGTCTCATGGATGATCAGAAGCTTTGGACTCAAGGGATCAAGGTCAAGGATCAATTCCTCATTTAGGTCCGTTGGAATGGATTATTCTATAGCTACAGTTTGTAACCTCTGATTTTTTTAAATGAATAAGTCAATATTTCATACTCAGAGGGAGGGGTATGCAAAGTGTGATCTTATATTCGCACAGCAATCAAGAATGTGTTCAGGGCCCTGCCTTCTGTGTGCTCACCTCTCACTAGACCGCAGACACCCTGAGGGCAAGGCCGGTGCCTTATATGTAGCTCAGTCCCCAGCGCTGCTCTGGGAAGAGGAGAGTGAGTGAGTGAGTGAAGAGGAGAGGTCTCAGTCAAAGTCTGAATGACTGAGTGAGCGAATCCCCAGCATGAGAAGGACTTTGAGGAAACTCACGGCTCCCGCCCTGTGCCCTGGGAGCTGGTGAAGACAGTGCCCTGCTGGCTACCATAGCTTTGCACACTTGGATCGGCGCCGACAGGCTGGTGGGACAGGGCTCCCTGCCCTGCTTTCTGGAGTGTGCTGGAGCGAGGGAATCACACTTGGCAGGGCGATGGCACTTAGCTCGGGGACAGAGCTCTGGAGCGAGCCTCTCCCCGAGGGAGACCGAGGTGTGGACTCCACCTGGTGGTGTCTGCAGAGACCTCATCTACCTGATGGAAGCCAGGAGAAGCCAGCACCCGTGGCTGGCCTTTCAGGTTTGGATCTCATGAGGAGGAAGACTCCCAAAGAGAGGCTTGGGGGCTGGGTGACTCCCAGGAGCATGTGTGGGTTCTAAAACTCCCAGGGGAAGTGGCCTCTTCTCCCCTGATCCCACCCCAGAGAGTGGCATCCCCAGGGAAACAGCCGTCTTGCTCCCTGAAACATGGTAATAAAGCGTTCTGGGAAAATGCTGTCCACATGCCCCTGAATGGTCCAGCTGTGACTAGCCAGCTGTGGGGCTGGCTCTTGGACTTCTGTTTTCCCAGTGGGTGATCTGAGGGAACGTGCAGAGGGAACTTTCGAGGGAGACATCTTACCCCGGTCTCCCACCTCCCAGCTAACCTCCCATCTCTACTATGTCCATGCTGCCTCGTAGCTTCCGTGTTCACAGGGCTCTACCACTCAAGGGGCATACTCGTGTGTGAACTGGAACCTAGCTGGCCATCCACTGAGGACAGATGAGGAGTGCCCTTGTCCATGGGAAGGCAGCCAGTGGGAAGGCAGACAGGTGAGTTCACCTCGGCAGTGACCAGTGGAGTGGGACCAGCCCAAGGCAGTGTGCACTGCACCCCTAACAGAGGCTAAACTCTCAGAATCCATCATCCCTGCTGTTCTTGTAACCTCAGTGTTTGATTTGAGGACTGATGTACGCATGTAACTGGGGCTTCCCTGGTGGTGCTAGTGGTAAAGAACTTGCCTGCCAGTGCAGGAGACATGAGACACGAGTTTGGTCCCTGGGTCAGGAGGATCCCCTGGAGAAGGAAATGGCAGCCCACTCCAGTATTCTTGCCTGGGAAATCCCATGGACAGAGGAGCCTGGTGGGCTACAGTCCTTGGGGGTGGCAAAGAGTCAGACACAGCTTAGGGACTAAATAACTATGACGACAACATGTAACTGGACAGCTTGCTCCGTCTAGCAGGCCATGCAGGGCCACTTCACCGTTTGGCAGCTTATTTAGGGCGACTAGAAAAAGAAGAGATCTGAAGGTTTATTCGAGGCATTTCTAGAGCAAGCAAAACACTTCCCACATCTCTGTGGGCCTGACCACACAGGACTTGAGAAGCCGCAGCAGCAAATGTGCAAAGGGTGTTCCAAAGAAAACACACACTCTTCATTTTCTAAATCAGGCATTGGAGCTGGTATGTCTTTCCTTTCTTGAGGTCGTGTTGGACTGTCCATTCAATATGGGCATCTGGGACTTTCTTTTATGGGAGAAGACAATTCCAAACGCACAGACTGAATTAGCTGAAACCAAAAAGCGTAGGGGAAAGAAAATTAAGCTGGGGAGAGGGGAACGAAAAGTCTTGACAAGGCCACAGAGAGGCATATAAGATAAACCATAGGGACAACTGTAGACACTTCCTGAGAAGTGGAGCTGCCATGAGAAGCCAGTTTGATCTCTGATCACTTGACCCCTAGTGGAAGAGGACTGTATATAATGTTTCATCAACATCCTGTTGTCAGAGAGGATTATCCGAACCCACATCATTTCCCCAAACTGGGTTAACCTAAAATGAAGCAACAGAGTTGCTGTTGCTTTGGGAATTAAGAGAACTCAGGAAACACAATCCTATAAAAATATTTTTTTAAAGAGCAAAAGTCACCAAAAGTCCTTCAACAAGACGGGCTGAGCAAGTCACGGCGGATGTTTGCTACAACTGGGACGACACGGGATGATCAGTCAAGGCTTTTACGTTTACATCCACAAACATGTACGCACACATGTACATACACACACATATGTGGACACACACATACTCACTCTGATACAGGCTGGATCATGTCCCTCCCCGTTCCTAACCCTTAGTCCCTCAGAATGTGACTGTTAGAGATGGAGCCTGTAGAGAAGGAATTAAGCTAAAGTGAGGCTGTTTGGGTGGTCCCTCATCCAGTGTGACCAGAGAAGAGGAAATTTGGACAGCGTTTAAGGCTCCAGGGATACGCACGTGTGTGCACTGAGGGAAGACCACCGAGGGAGGGCCCAGGGAGAAGGTCAGTTCAGTCGCTCAGTCGTGTCTGACTCTTTGCAACCCCACGGACTGCAGCATGCCAGGCCTCCCTGTCCTTCACCAACCCCCAGAGCTTGCTCAAACTCATGTCCATCGAGTCAGTGATGCCATCCAGCCATCTCATCCTCTGTCACCCCCTTCTCCTCCTGCCTTCAATCTTTCCCAGCATCAGGGTCTTTTCCAATGAGTCAGCTCTTCACATCAGGTGGCAAAGTATTGGAGCTTCAGCTTCAGCTTCAGTCCTTCCAATGAATATTCAGGACTGATTCCCCTTACGATTGACTGGTTTCATCTCTTTCTAGTCCAAGGAACTCTCAAGAGTCTTCTCCAACACCACAGTTCTGTCAGAGTGAAACCAGCTGCCCATGTCTTGATCTTGGCCTTCTAAATTGGACCCCCAGAAGCAAAGGGTTCATCACTATGGGGACATGACTCCCAGTTAATAGAGTTAGAGATTATTTAGCCATATGAAAAGTGAATGTGTTAGTCACTCAGTCGTATGCATCTCTTTGGACCGCATGGACTATAGCCCGCCAGGCTCCTCTATGCATGGAATTCTCCAGGCAAGAGGACTGGAGTGGGTAGCCATTCCTTTCTGTAGGAGAACTTCCCAACCCAGGGATCGAACCCAGGTCTCCAGCATTGCAGGCATATTCTGTATCAACTGAAGCATCAGAGAAGTCCATATAGACATATACGTATGAGTACATAGATATGTACTCACACAGGCACACACATATATTCATATACACCTGTGTGCGGTGGTAAAGAATCCACCTACCAATGCAGAGATGCAAGAGACACTTCCCTGGGTCAGGAAGCTCCCCTGGAGTAGGAAATGGCAGCCCACTCCAGTATTCTTGCCTGGAAAATTCCATGGAGAGAGGAGCCTGGTGGGTTACAGGCCATGGGGTTGTAAAGAGTGGAATACAAATGAGTGACTGAACACACACACACACACACACACACACATATTCACACACATGTACACATGCGTCTATGCTTCACACATCTGAATTATACCTCTTAGGTTTACTGAAAACCGTAAATTCACCCATACCTCTGCTTCCATTTAACACCACAGGGTTCACTCAACTTTGAACCGTCCTTATCAGAACCTCCCATCTCTGACAGTGAGCCGCCTGGGCTGATCCCAGGGCAGAGTTCCCATCAGTCCTCCGTGACTTCTCGCCTCACCCTTTGGGGCTCTGAGCCCCAAGTCAGGGCCCCTTGACGGATCCTCCTTTCCACGGGGCCTCCAACACCCCTTGTTGGGCAGCCCCCATAAGCGACCACCCTCCTCCCTCCCCTAGGCCCTGTGCCTCCCCTAGGCCTCCTCCTATGCCTCACCATCCACACTCTGCTCAGAACCTGACTTGGCCAGCAAGGCCCCCTCCTCACCCTGACCAGCCCCGGCAGCCTGGGTATGGCTGCCTGCCCTGCGCACGAAGTTGTTCTGGAAAGGAAGAGAAGGGGAGAGGGAAGGGAGGGCCACCTCCGCTACCCTCATGGGCAGGACCCCCAGCAAATCACTCCACGTCTCTTCGTGGAGGTGGGCATTCTGCCTTGTACCGTGCATGTGTTATATCAGCCCACAGGCCCCTCGCTGGCGTCTGTTTCAATTTTTTAAAATTTACCTTTATGTATTTAATTTTGATTCTTTTAATTTATTTTTTTTTCGTTGAAGGATAATTGCTTTACAGAATTTTGTTGCTTTCTGTCAAAGCTCAACATGAATCAGCCATAGGTATACATATATCCCCTCCCTTTCGAACCCTCCTCCCATCTCCCGCCCCATTCCACTCCTCTAGGTGGATACAGAGCCCCTGATGAGTTTCCTGAGCCATAGAGCAAAAACCTTTATTTTTAATTTTAATAATTTAATTTTTAATATAATGTGATGTTGATGTCTGCTGTACAGCGTGAATCAGCCATCCATGTACATATATTCCCTCCCTTTGGAGCCTCCTCACCTCTCCCCACCATCCCAGCCCTCTGCGCTGTCACAGAGCACCAGGCTGGCCCCCTGGGCTGTACAGCAGCTTCCCATGAGCTTCTGTCCCACACGTGGCCGTGTGCATCGGTCAGTGCCACCCTCTCAACTCGCCCCACCCTCTCTGTCCCCTGCTGTGTCACAAGTCTGTTCTCCACGTCTGCGTCTCTATTCCTGCCCTACAAATAGATTAGTCCGCACCATTTTTCTAGATTCCATATATGTGTGTTAATATACAGTATTTTTCTCTTTCTGACTTACTTCACTCCATATTACAGTTTCTAGGTTCATCCACCTCAGTTCAGTTGACTCAAATTCATTCCTCTCTATGGCTGAGTAATAGTCCACTGTGTATCTGTACTATATCATCTTTATCCACTCTTCCGTTGATGGCCATGTTCTGGCAATTGTAAACAGTGCTGCAGTGAACATCAGGGTCCATGTGTCTTTTCAAATTATGGCTTTCTCAGGGTATATGCTCAGTTGCGTCCCACTCTTTGCAACCCCATGGACTGTAGCCAGCCAGGCTCTTCTGTGCGTGGGATTTTCCAGGCAAGAATGCTGGAGTGGGTTGCCATTTCCTTCTGTGATATTTTGCTGTCACAAGCAAAGCTGCAGCAAACATCCTTGCATATACACTGGGTTTTACTTTTATTTCTGTGGGACAGATTCCCAAGGGTGGGATTACCGGGTCAAAGGTAAAGGTTTTAATTATATCGGACTTTTTTTTTTTTTTTT